>PVKP010005826.1:0-86934 GCA_004027715.1 Plecturocebus donacophilus
AAATTCCTTGTGAGGTAGGTATATACCTTTTTTTTTTTTTTTAAATCTTAGTAGCTATCTTTTTAAGGAATAGAATGAGAGGCAGACTTGCCCTAAGCAGTTCCCAGCTTGACTTTTCTCTTTGGCTTAGTGATTTTGGGGTCCCAAGATTTATTTTTCTTTCATACGTCTATGATTATAAAGTGATGAAAAGAAATTTTGTTTTATTTTATTAAGAGAAGATTAATCTGAAGAGGGCAAAATCATAATAATCTGAGGTATATAAATCCTCTCTTTGAATAACTCAGAAGAGTCTACACACATACCACCTTGAACACATTTTTTTTTTTGAGACAGGGTCTCACTCTGTCACCCAGAGATTGCTCCTCTGCACTGCAATCTCTGCCTCCCAGGTTCATGCAATTCTTGTGCCTCAGACTCCCCCGTAGCTGGGATTACAGGCGTGTGTCACCTCACCTGGCAGTTTTTGCATTTTTTTTTCTTTTTTTTTGGTAGAGATGGGGTTTCGCTGTGTTGGCCAGGCTGGTCTCGAACTCCTGACCTCAAGTGATCCACCTGCTTTGGCCTCCCAAAGTGTTGGGATTATAGACATGAGCATCTGATCTTTTCTGAATAACTCAGAATATTCACAGGTTGTTTTTTCTCAACACGCCTATGACTCCCACAGAGATAGAAATTATTTTTTCTCACATAGGTCCTGGGAGTTGCAGGGACTTTGTGTACTTTGGGGCTCCACTTTCTCATTGTTCCATCCCTCCTAGATTTCTTTTTTTGATTCTCATTACCTATAGGTGGCTTTGCCATCTTTAGCTACCAAGGACTTGTCTGTGCTGTCATCAGCTCTGCATTCCCTTGGGTTTCCTTCTCAGTCTCCTTCTCAGACTCCCTGATTCTGTTAACTCTCAAATCCTCACCTCTTGTTGAGCCCACATATCTCTGACTTGGTCTTGAGTTTCCATCTGTTTTCTGGGGATTTCCACGAGGTCGTCCAAGGGATATCTGAGATTCTCCATGTCCCCAGCTGAAGTCACTCTTCTTCCTTTCTACCTCTTTTTTCTCCCCAGGTCCTCGATGCCACTTAAGGTTACCACACAGCTATCTGGGCTACAGAACTCATTCAATTTTTATTTCTTTCTCTTCCTCATCCTCATGGCTAATCCATTGTTCACTCTTGTCAGTTCTCTTTTTATTCTGTTCTGGTTTCCTCTGTCCTACCCACGACTGGAATTCAGGCTGCTGCTCTGTCTCTCCTGACCTGCTCATGAGCAGAGGCCTCCTAACAAATCCTTCTCTTTCCAAACTCTTGCCTGTCTCCCGTGTTAGAAGTTACTTCCTGCAGCGTCAGGTGCATCATTTCTTCTCTTCTCAAAACTTTCAGTGGTGTCCTGTTGCCAACAGAACGAACATCAGAGTCCTCAGTAGAGTGCTCAAGACCCTTCTTGAATGGGTCCCAAGCCATTTTTCCAGACTGTTCTCCAGCTTCATTATTGTGTTTTAATCATCCAGGATAAAACTTGGTATTAACGAAAGTCACCAATGTGTTGCTATGGTTTGAATGTGTCCCCCCAAATTTGTGTGTTGGAAACCTAGTACCCAATGCAACAGTGTTGGGGGGTGGCTCCTAATGGGAGGTGTTAATGGCAGAGCCCTCATGAATGAATTTGTTACTCAAAAAAACGGGTCCATTTGCCTGGCAAGTACCAAATGACTCTCCACAAGAATGCAGGTTTTGATCGATAGAGATTTTATTTTTTGCCCCATGTGGGAAGAGGATTCTCCAAAGCAGTGCTCCTGGGGGGAAAGTGACAGGGGTGTTGAATGGGGCAATGGAGAGGGGAGAAGATGCATTGTCACATGTACAGGAGGATCTCACTGGCAAAGGTCATCATGCTGGCACTTGGCTGTATGTTATGATAATAAAGCTATACATCCTTCTGAGGTGTAGACTTTAGCATGGTAATGAAGAAAGTTTACTCTGATTCATCTGTAAATTGTTGGTCTCTGTCAGGAGCTGGTTTCAGCTGACTAGGAGACCATATTCCACACAGGGCTTGAAAACATCAGGCTGTAAGATAGGGAGCTGTAAAGCAGGATGATTGCTAAAACTAGATGGATTCCTATGGTCCCTGAAGACCATCCCTATCTGCTTATAGATTGTCATTATCTTGGGAATGGGTTTGTTACAAAAATGAGGTAAGCCTCCTCTTGTCCTGTCTGGAGTACTCTCTCACCGTGTTATGACACAACATGGTAAGAAGGTTCTAACAAGATGCAGACACTTGATCTTGGACTTCTCAGCCTCTAGAACCATAAGAAATAAATCTGTCTTCTTTATAAATTACCCAGTCTTAGGTGTTTACTACAGCAGCACAAAATGGACTAAGACACATGCCTACACCCTGGCTGGGGCTACTCCTTCAATCTGTGCCCTCCTTTCCTTCTTCTTCATCCTCTATAAATTATCTACCCACACTGCCAACGTCCCCTTTGTAGCAGAGCAGAATATGCTATCCCAAAATATGCCTCTTTGGCATGAGGATTACTTTAAGATTCAGTAGACACAGGAGAAGCCCTGAAAACAGAGTAAAAGTTATTCTTTTGTAAGAAAATTTATATCTGTCAAGGAAATCTCCATTTGTAAGTGTCTTCCTCTCTGTACCTCTCTGTAGCAGAAAGAAAAGAATGCTATTAAATCACTAGAGATGCTTATCAATGGAGAAGGTACCACCTTCTATCTGCATAACAAACTTCATTCACCCTTGTTCACCATGCTTTCCCTGGTCACCCCCCTACTCCCCACCATCACTGCGTCCTCCATACCCTTCCTTCTTTGTTTCAGCTACAGATGATATTTAAATCTGAATTCAAGGCCACCTCTTGGAGATTTCCTGTTTTCTCTGGGTATCTACCAGGTATACATGTTCATAAACTTCTGTTTGTTTTTCACTTGTTAATCTGTCTTTTGATACAGAGTTTGAAGGATAGAGAAAAAATTATTTCCACCCCTATACCTCACACACCCACTACAGAGAGGAAAGGAAGAGTTTCTTTACTTCTTTCCAACATGCTAAAACCCCAATTATGTCCTATTCAGTCTGAGTCTCCCAGTCTGGATGAGAGAGAAGGCCAGGGCCCTGGACCGGAGAGGAAGGGCCTGCAAAGCCCTGGACTTGAGCCAATGAAGGCCCATCTGCCCACCCCAGGCACAATTTCAGTCCCATCTGGAAAGATGATTTTCCTATCCTGTCTCTTACCATGTCTGGAGAAAGGAGGCATTTCCCTGAAGTCTGCAATGGGCAGGCTTTTGCATGGAATTAACTTTTAGGTTCCTTGTATTCAGCGAAGTCTCTGCAAAGCCACGCCATTGCAGACTGAAGGGTGAGTCTTCCAGGCTTGCTGTGATCTCAGTTTTTGTTTTCAAGAAGGGGAAGAACTTCTATTGAATTCTTGGTGCCCTCAGGTCCCCAGTCCAGCCTCTCTTGAGAACATCTCTCAGGTCAGCTTCCTTGGATTTCTTTTGCTAGCTGGGGCAGGCCACAGCCCAGCCTTGTGTTCCTCTGTCATCTCTGCTCCTCTTGGGGCTCTGGAGGAGAGAGCTGCCTACTCCTGGACCCCCAGTCCTGGCTGTTCTTCCCCCAGCCAAGGCTATGACTGCTTCATTGGCTTTTTTCCCCATTTACGATTCAGTGGGCATTTTAATTTCTCTCCCTCTCTCTGCTTCGTTTCCTATTATGCCTGACTAAGCAACCAGGATTAGGGCCTGTGCACCCCAGGGACATGCCCCTGGGGACCATCCAGGATGTGTGCATACAGCCCCAGCACTGACTACCCTTGGGATTGGCTGCTCTTGGCCTCTGGGTTTACCAAGGAGAAACAGCTTTGAGCCAATAGGGGAGGCTTAGTGGCTATCCTGAGGCTCCTCTTGCCCAGCCAGGGAGGAGAGTGTGCTTCGGTGGGGCCTTGGGGCAGCTTCACCCTGAAGATGGCAACAGTTTGTAGGACTGGGAGTTAGGAGATGTGGGTTGTGGTCCAGGCTCTGTTGTTGACTGTTCAGTGTTCTTAGGAAAGTCCCTTTACCTCTCTGGGCCTCAGTGCCCATGAAGGCTGCTTTGGGAGAACTGGTGTCATAGATTTGTGTTCTAGTTCTAGGTGGGCTTTGTGGAGGGCTTCTGGTGGCTCCTGTAGCAGCTCCTGAGTCATGCTGGCCACCGAGGTGACTGGCTTCCTCTATCACGGAGACCTGCCTGCCTGTGCACTGAGAGAGGCTGCATCCCAACTCCTGTTCTCCCTTCCAGGGCCCTCAGCGGCCCCTTCCTTGAAGCCTGGGGCTCTGTTCTGCATTTCAAGAGTGTTGATTATTAAGTTTAAATTCAGTGCCCACATTCTTTTATTTTGTTTCACACACTGAGTCTTTGGAGACCAACATGCAAATTTATGGAAAGCAACATGCAAATAAGAGTGTAGGATTTCCAACATGCCGTAGAAAAAATAATCCTGAACTGTCAGGGACTCAGGCTGCTTGCCGGGCTCTGTTCTCACTGGCCCAGTGACTTTTCCAGGCCTCAGTTTCTTCATCTGTAATGTGAGGGGAGTTGGGTTAGATGGTCACTCAGTTCTCCAAAACGAATATTCTGTGTTTGGGAAAATTATTAGTGTCTATGAAGGGAGCACCTTCTGAAATGAGATTCGAGACTATGCTCTCTTTCAACTGGGATGTCTTGGGCAAAAGTGGGAAGCCTATAAAGCTAGGAGTCTAGGGTGTAATGAGATAAAGATTTGGCAGGACTTGTTTCTCAAGGTTTGGGTCACAAAGACCCCTGCTGATAAAACAGAATGAGGTGAAGAAGCCAGCTGAAACCAGCCAGGATCAAGATGGCAATGAAAGCTACGTCACTGCTCATTATATGCTAATTATAATGCATTAGCATGCTGAAGGAGACCCCACCAGCACCAGGACCATTTACAAATGCCATGGCAACGCCTGGAAGTTATTGTATATGGCCTAAAAGGGGGAGGACTCTGGGAACTTTCCACCCCTTTTCTGGAAAACTCATGAATAGTTCACCACATATTTAGCACATAAGAAGTAACCATAAACATTTCTAGCCAACAGTCTGTGTGCTGTTACTGAGTGCACTGCCTATAGGTTAACCCCACTCCACAGGGAGCAGCCACTCTACACTGCTGCTTCTCTAGTCAACCTGCTTTCTTCTACCTCCAGCTTGCTCTTGAATTCTTTCCTGAGAGAAGCCAAGAGCACTCCTGGGCTAAGCCCCAAAATGGGGCTCACCTGCCCTGCATCTTCAAGGTCTCTTCCAATCAAAAACGTTTGTGTTTTCACTCCTGTTGGCATTTGTCTGTCTCCATCCTACTATTTTTATTTTGCATGATTAACCACAATAATAGCTAACAATTATTGAGTTGTCCTAAGTGCCAGCATGTCTACTAAATGTTTTATGCATTATCTCATTTAATCCACAAAACGAAACAGCTAAGAGCAGGGTTGTAGAGGTGACCATCTAGCTTCAGAGTTTATCTCTGCCACTCACTTGCTGTGTGGCCATGGGCCAGCTGGCTAATTTTGACCTTCCTGTCCCTAAGTTTTCTCATGTGAAAATGGGAATAATTACTGTACCTACCTCATAGAGTTGTGGTCAAGATTCAGTGAATTGGTCTGTGTGTTCAGAACAATGTCCAGCACATGGTAAATATGCCATTAAAATTTAGCTGTCAGTCAGGGATGGTGGATCATGCCTGTAATCCCAGTACTTTGGGAGGCTAAAATGGGCAGATCACTGAGCTCAGCTCAAGTGTGAGCCCAGGAGTTCAAGACCAGTCTGAGCAACATGGTGAGACCCCATCTTTTTTTTTTTTTTTTTTTTTTAAATTAGCTATCAACACTGCAAATGATAGTTCTCACAATAATCCTATGAGGTAGATACCATCATTCCCACTGACTGCTGAGGAAGTTGAGGCTTAGAGAGGTTAAAGTGAGGTGCCCAAGATGCATGCCTCCCCTTCTCGCCTTCCCTCAGCTCTCCAGCTCTTCTTTGAGACTCTCAAATAGAGAAGAATGCAATGGACATGTTCATTCACATGATTTTCCCATGGAACCCAAGAAGGAGACAAAGGACAAAGCCAACTGGTGACAAGGCTGTTCAGAGCCTGCTGCAACCTTCAAGGGTAATGCCTGGAGTTGAGGGGTCCCAGACTTGAGAGACGTCAGCAATGGGCCATGGCCATGCTGCCAAACTGCAGACTTGAGCCTCCTGGATGCACTTGGGCTCCCCGGCACATGTGTCAGGGAGGAAGAGCTTGTCTGTATCCAGTGCACACACAACCACTTTGGTTTACCTTCAGGACTAATGAATTCTGCCAATGTGATAATCAGCAGGAATGGAGGAGTCAATCAGAGCTAAATCTTTCAAGAGTGCAAGGTAATTAATTTGAAATGATTTACTTAGTAAAATGCTAATGATGAGGCTAATGTTATCACCCCAGATGACAAGACTATTAGTTGTATGCTGCCTTTGGGGTGGAGTAGGGAGCAGGGCTGTTGCACAGAAGCGTGGGTGTCTTGAAGGGCCTCCCCTTCTTCTCTCCCTCCCTTGGCCCTGCCTTAGCTGAAGGTTGATTGATTTCTGTTCTGACTAGGACAGAGCGGCCATAGTGGCCCACTTCACTGCTACTGCCACCGTCCACAGTGCCAGGAGAGACAAGCCCATCACAGCCAGGTGTCCTCTTCTCTTATTGTCCAGGTGATGCCATGGTGGCTGGAGAAGGGCCATGGCAGCTGATGGATACCTCTTGTTCAGGAGGAAGTTCTGGTCCTGGAAGAACACTAGAGATGGACTCCTGGGACAGGGCTCAGGAGAGCCTAAATATTAACACAAGACTGAGAAGGCGCAGTGGTGCATGCCTGTAATCCTAGCACTTTAGGAGGCTGAGGAGGGAGGATTGCTTGAGGCCAGGAGCTTGAGACCAGCCTGAAAAACATAGCAAGATCCTGTCTCTACCAAAAACAAAAACAAAAACTCACAAACAACAACAACAATAACAACAACAGAAACCAGTGCCTTCTGTCTTCTGTCTGGGTATGCTTAGATTTAAGTCTCATCTGCCACCTGTCAGCTGTGCCATCCTGGGCGAACCCCTCAACCTTTGGCCTACTTCTTCACCTGTAAAGCAGAAATGGTAGTACCTGCCTCCTGGCATCACTCAGGCTCCCCTTCCCTTCTTGCCTAGAAAAGGATGTCAGAGACAAAGTTATGGCCACACACAGTGAAGAATTTATGTAGCACATTTTGCTTTTTAATTTTGGTTTATGTGCCCTATTACTTCTCTTTCTTCTTTTGCTTCTGCTTTTAATTCATGCTAAGTTGGTCTTTTATATAGTCTCACAAGGCTTCTTAACCCATTTCTGGAATAAAGTCGAGGATAAATAAATTACAAGTTGTTGTGAGGATTAAGTGACAATTGCCAAGTGTCTAGCACTTTATGGATGCTCCTTCCTGCTCTCCCTGATGGGATTCTATTGTCGGCTTCCCGTTGTAGTGAGGAGGGCCTGAGGATGGCTGCACAGCTGTGGGGGTACCCTGTGAGGCCAGGGTGCAGGGGAGCCAATGAACAAACAGTGGAAACAGAGTCTGAGGGGGCCAGGGCCTGAGCTGAATAAATAATCACCATGTAGTCAGATGGAAAAGGCAGAACCCAAGACTGATGTGAAGAGCCAAGTTCAGTGGGAACTTGTGATAAGGAAAGTCAAAGTGAGTGGTGTGGGGAAGGGGGACAGACTGTGGCAGTTCCTGTGTTGATGTGCTGGCAACTGTGGCAGCTTTATCTGTGGTATGTGGAGTACTTGAAAGGGGGCCCAAAGTAGGGGGATCTGCTAGGGCCCCATTTGGTAACTACTGGGCATGGATAATCTGGGAAGTTTCTCTGTGCCCAGAAAGGATGAGAAAAGGGTGTTCTGGGGGACCCAGGGCACCGACTAAGCCCAGAGGGGCGATCTGTCTGCTGTAGGCCAGGGAAGGACTCTGCGAACAGAGTCCCAGGAGAGTAGCCTAATTAAAGTTTAGCAAGCGCTTCTCAGTCTCACCGTTGGCCAAATGAAAAAGTGTTAGAAAAGGCCTCTCGATAAAGCACAACAAGGATGGATACACTGTCACAGGCCTTTAATCCTGATGCCATTCAGCAACAAGGCTTGGGGCCTTGGGACTCTGACATATCTTGGCAGAGAAACTGATTTCTGGAAGTTTGCACTTTAACCCAAGAAATAAAGGAGCATCTGAAAGGACAGAGAATTCTTTCTTTGTCTGGGCAGAAGTTCAGTTTCATTAAGCCTGGAAAAAATGAAGTATTAGAGGCAGCAGAAATAGAGAAATTATAGACAGAATTCCAGAAGAAAGTCAGGATACAATCAAGCATGGTGGCTCATGCCTATAATATCAGAATTTTGGGAGGCCAAGGTGGGTGGATCTCTTGAGACCAGGAGTTCGAGATCAGCCTGGGCAACATGGTAAAACCCTGTCTCTACAAACAAACAAACACACACACACACACGTGCACACACACACAAAATTAACCCGGTATGGTTGTGTGTGCTTGTAGTCCCAGCTACTCAGGAGGCTGAAATGGGAGGATTACTTGAGCCTGGGAGGCAGAGGTTGTAGTGAGCCAAGATCGTGCCACTGCACTCTAGCCTGAGCAACAAAGCCATACGTGTCTCAAAAATGAAAAAGAAAGAAATCAGGATATGTAGTGGCTAAGAACTCAGGCTATGAGTCAGACAAACTTTGGATCCCCATTTGCTAGCCATGTGATGAGTTACTTAATCTCACCAACTCTCATCTTCTTCATCTGTAAAGT
This sequence comes from Plecturocebus donacophilus, assembly GCA_004027715.1. Lineage (NCBI taxonomy): Eukaryota > Metazoa > Chordata > Mammalia > Primates > Pitheciidae > Plecturocebus > Plecturocebus donacophilus. The sequence goes on from PVKP010005826.1 coordinate 8,869, forward strand.
GGAGTAGTTAGTAGTGGCTCCTGCTGGCCTAAGTTATTACGAGAATTGAATGGATTAATGCACATCCAGCACTGAGTTCAGGGACAAGCACAGGGCACACACTCCATAAGCATAAGTTCTTCTGCTTGCTTTTTGCATTAAAAGCCAACATCATATATAAAAAAATTTAGAAATTTTTTTCTTTTTTTGAGATGGAGTCTTGCTTTGTCACCCAGGCTGGAGTGCAGTGGCACGATCTTGTCTCACTGCAACCTCTGCCTCCCAGGATCAAGCAATTCTTCTGCTTTAGCCTCCCGAGTAGCTGGGACTACAGGCACATGCCACCACGCCCAGCTAATTTTTGTATTTTTAGTAGAGAAGGGGTTTCACCGTGTTGGCCGGGATGGTCTCGATCTCTTGACCTTGTGATCTGCCTGCCTCAGACTCCCAAAGTGCTAAGATTACAGGAGTGAGCCACTGCACCTAGCCTGGAAATGTTTTTATTCCTTAAAAATACATTTTCTTTCTCTACCTTTTTGACATTAGAAGACACAATCCAGAAAAATATAACTTTCTTTGTCATGGTAATGTTGATGACTTCTTCTATTCTCTGATTTTTTTTCATTTTTCTCAGAATCTGATAAAAGCTAAGAGATGCTAGACTGCTGAAGAATTCACTTGCTTAGAGCTCCATTGGAAATGAAAATTTAAAACATCTTAAAGTAAATTCTATTACATATAAAAAATATTGTGTGAAGAGGGGCTCATTTACATCTGATTCATCAAATATGGTCATTGTAAATGCAAACTAGCTAGATACAATCTATTTCTCAATTTCCTAACACCTATAGAATATTTAAAAAATATGACTTGTGCTGGGCACAGTGGCTTGTATCTGTAGTCCTAGTGACTTGGGAGGCTGAGGCAGGAGGATTGCTTGAGGCTAGGAATTTGGGACCAGCCTGGGCAACATAGTGAGACCCCATCTCCATAAAAAATTTAAAACTTAGCTGGGTGTGGTGATACATATCTGTAGTCTCGGCTTTTTGGGAGACTGGGGCAGGAGAATCATTTGGTCCCAGGAGGCTGAGGCTGCAGTAAGCTATGACAGCACCACTACAGTCAGCCTAGTGACAGAGTGAGGCCCTATCTCCAAAAAAAAAAAAAAAAAAGAAAAAAATACAGCTTGCATGAGGAGCACAGGCTCATCTTGGGGCCAATAGTGCTCAGTGAAGGGGAGCCTGGGCCTGAGCTCTGGGCTTCTGGAAGGTGGGGGTGCTTCACAGCAGGCTTTTGCACAAGTTCTTTCTTCTAAAAGTATACATGGAGGAAAGGGGCTTCAGGGTATCAGGTTGGATATTGGTCTTGGGAAAGTAAGAAGGTACTATCCTTGCACTTGTCCCCTTCCTTGGCCCTGTGGTGGAAGAGAGTTGCCCTTAGGAGGGACAGTGTGGCAAAGGCACAGGGAGTGTGATGCCAAGAAGTGGAGGGCCTTCTGTCTCCCAGAGATGGCTCAGTGAGGATGGAAGGGGACAGGGTGTTGTCTTGACCTCTTGAGTGGTCATGGCTTTGGAAGCGCCTGGAAAGAGTAGAGTAAAGGGTCTCCTAGCTTTCTCATGGGAGACACTGGACATAGCTGAGCCACATCCACGGTGAGAAACTGCCCTCAAGTGACTTTTGGGCAGTGGTCATCCAAAGGGACAGTGTCTAGGGTAGCAGGATGGAAAATAACTCTTCATCGGTCCCTGTGAGACATAGCCTGAGGGTAGCCAGATTCGTTTTTCTCACAACTGCTCAGAAGATAGTTACCATTTGTCCATCTTTTTCCCAGCCTCTTTTTTTTGTAAAATTGTACAAAGTCCTCTACTTTAGTTTTAGTGGCGTTTAGTGAAGGAGTAATATCAGGTACATGTGTTCAATTCACTGTCTTTTTTTTTTTTGAGACAGGGACTCACTCTGTAACTCAGGTTGGAGTGCAGTGGTTCAATCAGGGTTCACTGCAGCCTCAACCTCCCTGAGCTCAGTTGATCCTTCCACCTTAGCTCCCAAGTAGCTGAAACTACTTGGGCATGGCCACCATGCCCAGCTAATTTTTTTGGTTTGTTTTTTGTAGAGATGGGGTTTCACCATGTTGCCTAGGCAGGGTTCGAATTCCTGGGCTCAAGTGATCTGCTTGAGCCTCTCTTGAGCCTTGGTCTCCTGAAGTGCTGGGATTACAGGCATGAGCCACTGCACAATCCACTATCTTTACCCAGAAGTCTGCCTTCTATTTCTTTTTTTGTCTATCTTTTTATGCAAAAAAATTTCTAACTATATATATACTGTCCAAGCCATTTATTTTGCTACTCTTTTTTTTGGCTTTTTCCCCCCATAAGTTATTGGGGTACAGGTGGTATTTGGTTACATGAGTAAGTTCTTTAGTGATGATTTGTGAGATTTTAGTGCACCCATCACCCGATCAGTATATACTGCACCATATTTGTAACCTTTTATCCCTCACCCCCCTCCCAGTTTTCTCTCTAAGTCCCCAAAGTCCATTGTATCATTTAAAAAATTTTTTATCATACTTTAAGTTCTGGGGTACATGTGAAGATTGTGCAGGTTTGTTACATAAGTATACATGTGCCATAGTGGTGGTTTGCTGCATCTATTGCCCCATCACCTACATTAGTATTTCTCCTAATGCGATCCCTCCCCAATTCCTCCACCCCCTGCTATTCCTTCCCTAACCCTTCACCTCCCCCAGGCCCCAGTGTGTGATGTTTCCCTCCCTGCGTCCGCATGTTCTCATTGTTCAATACCCACTTATGAGTGAGTACATGCAGTGTTTGGTTTTCTGTTCCTGTGTCAGTTTGCTGAGAATGATGGTTTCCAGTTTCATCCATGTCCCTGCAAAGGACATGAACTCATCCTTTTTTATGGCTGCATAGTATTCCATGGTATATATGTGCCACATTTTCTTTTTTAAATTTTATAGTCTTTATTGAGAACTAGGAAATAAACACCTGACTGCCAAACCATTTAAAGAATAAGAAAAAGCAAGATTCATCAAAGCTCATAACAGCAAAACTGAAAAATTGCTTGCAAAACTAGAGTAGTTTAATTGGCTCATTGACTAAAGTCCTGAAGACTATGTGAACAAAGCTTAAGTTGAAGCTTTCTAATATGGATTATGTGCTCCTGAAAATGATGCTTTAAATCTATTGTAGGGATTTAATATTTAAAGGTATTATCATTTTTTTTTTTTGGAGACAGAGTCTCACTCTGTTGCCCAGGCTGGAGTGCAGTAGTGCTATCTTGGCTCACTGTAACCTCTGCCTCCCAGGTTCAAGCAATTCTCCTACCTCAGCCTCCCAAGTAGCTGGGATTATGGGTGCCCACCACCATGCCCAGCTAATGTTTGTATTTTTAGTAGAGATGGGGTTTCACCATGTTGGCCAGACTGGTATTGAACTTGACTTCAGGTGATTCACCTGCCTCAGTCTCCCAAAGTGTTGGGATTACAGGCACGTGCCGCCATGCCCGGCTGGTATTATGAATTTATGCCTTCCTAAAATGAAGAAGTTTTTTTTTTTTTTTTTTTTTTTGAGACGGAGTCTCACTCTATTGCCCAGGCTGAAGTGCAGTATATGCCACATTTTCTTTATCCAGTCTCTCACTGATGGGCATTTGGGTTGGTTCCAAGTCTTTGCTATTGTGAACAGTGCCGCAGTCAACATACATATGCATGTGTCTTTATAATAGAATGATTTCATTCTTATGCCTTTGCGTCCTTATAGCTTAGCTCCCACATATCAGTGAGAACATAGGATGTTTGGTTTTCCATTCCTGAGTTACTTAGAATAATAGTCTCCAATCTCATCCAGATCATTGCAAATGCTGTTAATTCATTCCTTTTTATGGCTGAGTAGTATTCCATTATATATATAAATTTATATATAAATTATATATATATATATATATATATCTCACAGTTTCTTTTATCTACTCGTTGGTTGATGAGCAGTTGGGTGGGTTCCATGATTTTGCAATTGCAAATTGTGCTGCTATAAACAGGCGTGTGCAAGTATCTTTTTCATATAATGACTTTCTTTTCTCTGGGTAGACGCCCAGTAGTGGGATTGCTGGATTAAATGGTAGGTCTACTTTTAGTTCTTTAAGGAATCTTCACACTGTTTCCCATGGTGGCTATACTACTTTACATTCCCACTAGCAGTGTAGAAGTGTTCCCTGATCACCATATCCATGCCAACATCTACTGTTTTTTGATATTTTTATTACTGCCATTCTTGCAGGAGTAAGGTAGTATCACATGGTGGTTTTGCTTTGCATTTCCCTGATCATTAGTGATGTTAAGCATTTTTTCCTATGTTTGTTGGTCATTTGTATATCTTTTTTTGAGAATTTTCTATTGATGTCCTTAGCCCACTTTTTGATGGGATTGTTGGTTTTTTTCTGATTTGTTTGAGTTTGTTGTAGCTTCTGGATATTAGTCCTTTGTCAGATGTATAGATTGTAAAGATTTTCTCCCACTCTATGAGTTGTCTGTTTACTCTGCTATTCCTTTTGCTATGCAAAAGCTCTTTAGTTTAATTAGGTCCCAGCTATTTATCTTTGTTTTTATTGCATTTGCTTTTGGGTTATTGGTCATGAAATCCTTGCCTAAGCCAATGTCTAGAAGGGTTTGTCCAATGTTAGGTTCTAGAATTTTTATAGTTTCAGGTCTTAGGCTTAAGTCCTTAATCCATCTTGAGCTGACTTTTGTATAAAGTGAGAGATGAGAATCCAATTTTATTCTACTACATGTGGCTAGCCAATTATGCCAGCACCATTTGTTGAAAAGTGTGTCCTTTCCCCACTTTATGTTTTTTTTTGCTTTATTGAAGATCAATTGGCTGTAAGTATTTGGATTTATTTCTGGGCCCACTGTTGTGTTCCATTGGTCTATGCACCTATTTTTATACCAGTACCATGCTGTTTTCGTGACTATGGCCTTATAGTATAGTTTGAAATCAAGAAGTGTGATGCATCCAGATTTGTTCTTTTTGCTTAGTCTTGCTTTGGCTATGCAGGGTTTTTTTTGGTTCCATATGAATTTTAGAATTGTTTATTCTAATTCTGTGAAGAAGAATAATATTCTTCACATTTGCATTGAATTTTTAGGTTGCTTTTGGCAGTATGGTTATTTTCACAATATTGATTCTACCCATCCATGAGCATAGGATGTATTTCCATTTGTTTGTGTCATTTATGATTTGTTTTAGCAGTGTTTTATAGTTTTCCTTGTAGAGGTCTTTTGACTTCTTGGTTAAGTATTTTATTTATTTATTTATTTATTTAATTTATTTATTTATTTATTCATTCTGTTGCAGCTATTATAAAAGGGGTGAGTTTTTTTTTTTGATTCTCCTCTTGGTCTATAGAAGAGCTACTGATTTGTGTGCATTAATCTTGTATCCAGAAACTTTGCTGAATTCTTTAATCAATTCTAGGAGCTTTCTGGAGGAGTCTAGGGTTTTCAAGGTAAACAATCATATCATCAGCAAATAGGGACAGTCTGACTTCCTCTTTACTGATTCAGACACCCTTTATTTCTTTCTCTTTTCTGATTGCTCTGGCTGGGACATCTGGTACTATGTTGAAGAGGAGTGGTGAGAGTGGGCATCCTTGTCTTGTTCCAGTTTTCAGAGGGAATGTTTTCAACTTTTCCTCATTCAGTATTATGTTGGCTGTGGGTTTGTCATAGATGGCTTTTATTACATTGAAGTTTGTCCCCTGCATGCTGATTTTGCTGAGAGTTTTAATCATGAAGGGATGCCGGATTTTGTTGAATGCTTTTTCTGCATCTATTGAGATGATCATGTGATTTTTGTTTGTAATTCTGTTTATGCGGTGTATCACATTTACTGACTTACATATGTTAAACTATCCCTGAATCCCTGATATGAAGCCCACTTGATCATGGTGGATTATCTTTTTGATATGTTGTTGGATTTGGTTAGCTAGTATTTTGTTAAGGGTTTCAGCATCTGTGTTCATCAAGGATATCAGTTTGTAGTTTTCTTTTTTTTGGTTATGTCCTTTCCTGGTTTTGGTATTAGGGTGATGCTGGCTTCATAGATCAATTAGGGAGGGTTCCTTCTTTCTCTATCTTGTAGAATAGTGTCAAAAGGTTTGGTACCAATTCTTGTTTGAATGTCTGGTAGAATTCTGCTGTGAAACTGTCTTGTCCTGCACTTTTATTTGTTGGTAGTTTTAAAATTACCATTACCTTGTTATTGGTCTGTTCAGGATATCTAATTCTTCCTGACTTAAGCCAGGAGGGTTGTATTTTTCCAGGAATTTATCCATCTCTTTAAGTTTCTAGGCTATTTACATTCAGTGTTAGTATTGAAATGTGAAGTACTGTTGCATTCATTGTGCTCTTTGTTGCCTGTGTACCATGTTTTTTGTTTTTGCTTTTTAACTTGTATTTTTGTTTTATAGGTCCTGTTTGATTTGTGCTTTAAAGAGATTCTGTTTTGATGTGTTTCTAGGATTTGTTTCAAGATTTAGAGCTGCTTTTAGCAGTTCTCGTAGTGGTGGCTTGGTAGTGGTGAATTCTCTCAGTGTTTGTCCGAAACAGACTATATCTTACCTTCATATATGATGCTTAGTTTAGCTGAATACAAAATTCTTGGCTGATAATTGTTTTCTTTAAGGAGGCTGAAGATAGGGCCCCAATCCCTTCTGGCTTGTAGGTTTCTGCTGAGAAATCTGCTGTTAATCTGATAGGTTTTTCCTTGTGGGTTACCTGGTTCTTCTGTCTCACAGCTGTTAAGATTCTTTCCTTTGTCTTAACTTTGGATAACCTGATAACAGTGTGCCTAGGTGAAGATCTTTTTGTGATTAATTTCCCAGGTGTTCTTTGTGCTTCTTGCATTTGGATGTCTAGGTCTGCAGCAAGGCTGGGGAAGTTTTCCTCGATTATTCCCCCTAATATGTTTTCCAAGCTTTTAGAATTATCTTCTTCCTCAGGAACACTGATTATTCTTAGATGTAGTCATTTAACATAATCCCAGACTTCTTGGAAGCTTTGTTCATATTTTCTTATTCTTTTTTCTTTGTCTTTGTTGGATTGGGTTAATTCAAAGATGGTGTCTTTGAGCTCTGAATTTCTTTCTTCAAGTTCCTGGTTTTGGTAATAGGGTGATGCTGCCTTTTGATGTCTTTGCAATAGAATTCTGATGAAAGTCTCAGCAATAGAATTCTGACGAAAGTCTCAGAATTCTATTGCTGAGACTTTCCAGAGCATTTTGCATTTCTATATGTGCATCCAATGTTTCCTGAATTTTTTATTGTTTTTTAAGCTATCTATTTCCTTGAATATTTCTCCCTTCACTTCTTATATCATTTTTTGGATTTCCTTACATTGGGCTTTGCCTTTCTCTGGTCCCTCCCTGATTAGCTTAAGAACTAACCTCCTGAATTCTTTTTCAGGTAAATCAGGGATTTCTTCTTGGCTTGGATCCATTGCTGGTGAACTAGTGTGACTTCTGTGGGGTGTTAAAGAAACTTGTTTTATCATATTACCAGAGTAGGTTTTCTGGTTCCTTCTCATTTGGGTAGGCTCTGTCAGAGGGAAGGTCTAGGACTGAAGGCTGTTGTTCGGATTCTTCTGTCCCATAGGGTGTTCCCTTGATGTAGTACTCTCCCGCTTTTCCTATAGATGTGGCTTCCTGTGAGCTGAACTGCAATGATTGTTGTCTCTCTTCTGGTTCTAGCCACTCAGTGAGTCCACCTGGCTCTGGGTTGGTACTGGGGGTTTCTGCACAGTCTTGAGATGTGAACCGTCTATGGGTCTCTCAGCAGTGGAGGATACCAGTGTCTGTTCTGGTGGAGGTGGTGGGGGTGGGAGAGCTGCAGTGGACTCTATGAGGGTTCTTAGCTTTGGCGGTTTAATACTCTATTTTTGTGCTCATTGGCCTCTTGCTGGGAGGTAGTGCTTTCCAGAGAACAACAGCTGTGTTAATATGGTGGGCGGGGCCCTTAACTCCCAAGATTATATACCCTTTGTCTTCCACTACCAAGGTGGGTAGGGAAGGAACATCAGGTGGGGGCAGGGTTAGGTGTGTCTAAGCCAGACTCTCATTGGACGAGTCTTGCTGTGGCTGCTGTGGAGGATGGGGGTGAGATTCCCAGGTCACTGGAGTTGTTTACCTAGTAGGTTTATGGCTGTCTCTGCTGAGTCATGCAGGTTGTCAGGGAAGTCCGGGAAAGCCGATAGTCAGAGGCCTCATCCAGCTCCCACACCTGCCTTCTATTTCTTTCTAAATCAATGAGTTAGGTTGTTTAGGAAATTGTTCAGTTCACTTACCTTTTTAACTTTATTGAGACAAAATTGTTCCTACATTTTCTTTTTCTTTTTTTAATAAGAGACAGATTCTTGTCTTGTTGCCCAGGCTGGAGTGCAGTGGCACAATCAGGGCTTACTGCAGCCTTGACCTCCCGAGCTCAAGCAATCCTCCAACCTCAGCCCTCAGAGCAGCTGGGATCACAGGCACATGCCACCATGTCTGGCTAATTTCTGCATTTTTTTTGTAGACATGGGGTTTTGCCATGTTGCCTGGGCTGGTCTCAAACTCCTGAGCTCCAGCAATCCACCTGCTTTGGCCTCCCAAAGTGCTGAGATTACAAGTGTGAACCATGGTACCCAGCCTTGTTTGGCTTTTTTTTTTTTTTTTTTTTATTCAGGACTCAGATATGTGTAAATTTTATTTATAGTTGTATATAATTTTTTTGGTTTGGCTTTTAAAAGCTGCCCTTGTATTAAATAAATTATCTAATGAATACAAACGCTATACTATTAGGGGACAGATTACTTCCCTTTAGAAGCTGCTATTAATGTGTAGTGATAAAAAAAACTAGTAAACACAAATAAGATTGCAAAATAATAGTTTTGGTTTAGTCTCTCACACTCTTCAGAGAATCAAAGGCAGTAATTAGTAAAATCCATGTCACCATAAGTTCCTCTTATCAGGGCTGTTGCAATATTTTAAGTGGATTTCATTGCTGGTAATTTAAAAATACATAAATACATCTCCTGTGGTCTGCATGTGGCAATGGGGAGATCAAGAACAGGGACAGGTCTCTGCTGACATTTAATTCTCGGCGCACTGCAGGTGCCTCCCTCCCAGAGACCTGCTTTCCTGGCATAGATATGTGTGTCTCTGCTGCCAGAGATAATTTTTTTTGCTATCGATAGCATTTTATATATGTGACAATCACTTACACGAGGAGTTATTTATGTGGCACTTTGCAAAGTGCTTTAAAAATACAATTGCTATTCAGTTATTCCCTACCAGTCCCTTGTGAGGCTGGCCATGTGTACACATCAAGCTTTAGAGCATCCAGATGCATAATGCTTCATGCTTCAGTCCCACCAGAGTTACAAGCAGGAATCTGGGCTGCCACCCCAGGGCTGCCCACAGGCTCTGGATGTCTCTATTTGTACTGGAAGCTTCCTCTGCAGGAGTCATTTACAATTCAAATGAGGGATTTGCAGGGAATGGAAGGTCCTAGAAGTTGGGTAGCTGGTGTTTGGTCAGGGCATAGTGCTTAGGACACCCCAAGGCCCTCCCCACCTGTGCCTGGAGTCCAGGAGAGCTGTGGGACAGAACAGCCGGTCCTTATGAACAATGATTTTCCTGAAGACGTTCTTCCAGAATGGTCCATGTGGCTATTGTTCTGATTTAGATAATCACTGACTACCCAGAACCCAGACAAGCATGGGTCCTGTCCAGCGCCTCCCAGGAGTAGGCATGAGGGAGGTGGGAAGGGTGTCCCTGGTCTGTGAGGGCCAGCACTGCTCCTGACACGTGGTTGAGCCTGAGAACAGGCCCAGGGGCCCCCAAGAGGGCAGGCCCAGGGTGGGATTGGAAGGAAGTGGCAGGAGGCATGAGCCCCAGCCCTTACAGCAGTAGCTGTCACCTTCCCCATGGCTCTGGGACTTGGCCTGTCTATGGGGACAAAGGACAGATGTCTCTGAGCAAGCAGGAAAGGGAGGAGCTGTGCGTCCTCAGAGGGCTCAGCCCCACTGGCCAGGGTGGCCACACTCCCGTGTGGGGAATCAGGTGTGGGTCTCCTGCCTGCCTGATGTCCCTGAGCTGACAGCCTCTAAGTTGGGTGGAGAGAGAGGATAGTGTCCACGCAGTGACAATGCCCAGCCACCTGGTGCCCCTAGGAGGCCGGAGGCAGCATGGGGAGGTGGCGGGGGAGGGAAGCTGGTCAGAGTCGTCCCGCTCTAGGATGCGCCACCCCGGCACGCCTCATCTTGTCTGATGCTCACAGCAGCCCTGTGCAGCCAACGTTATTAACTCCATTTTACAGATGAAGAAACCAACATTCAAAGTGGTTATCAACGTGTCCAAGATTATACAACTAATTAGGAGTGGAGCGTGGGCTCATTAGCTTCTCCAATGAGCCGAAGTACCTGTGTGTCTCTCTCTGGGGCTTCAGTTTCCTTAGGTATTAAACTGTATTTTTTCCGGCTCCAGTGGCCTGTGGCTTTCTGGGAGGCACCCAGCATTCACCTCAGAATTATCTGTGGCAAAGCTGTTTCTGATTTCCACACTTGATATGATCTCTAGTGAAGCCTTTACCTTTTCTCTGGTTTCCTGGAAGAAGCTGAGTGTACAGACAGAATGCTGGCAAGAGGGCACGGGGCCGCTGAGATCAGTGAGTTTTTGTCACAACTACAAGTTGAAGAGGCTGTGACATTTTAGTGAGTCCCCAGCCACATCTTGAGGAAAAAGGGAGTGTCCCAGCCCACAGGTCCCTGCTGGGGATGGGGCTCCAAACGTCTGACAAAGTTTGCCTCTGAACTACTGTTCTCTCCTTTTGAAAGCCATTTGGTTTTAGCTCCTCTGAGGGGCCCTGTGTGAAGCATCTGTTTTAAATCAAGAGTGTTCTCCTCAATTTCCTTGGGAACATGAATAAGACACTTCTATTTCCAGATCTGAGGTCAAGACTAGCAAAGACTCTCATCTCTGCAGGGACAGCTTTGCTCCTGGCAGTGGCTCCTCTCCTGCGGGGGTCTTCAGGCTTCTACTGCCAGGAAAGTCAGTCTCTTGTGTGACTTGAGAACAAGATAACAACAGAATCTGGACAAGACTCCCTTACTTGTGATATGGGTTGGCCTTACCCGCCACCTCCTGGACAAGAAAGAGGTGGGCAAAGGGGCACCGGTTCTCGATGCCTGTGTAGGAGGCTTCTATACCAAAGTTGGAAAGACCCTTTAGAAAAATGAGATTGATTGAGTGAGCACTGGTTTTCACTGGCTCTTGGATTTCTTAGCCTGTGTTTGTTGAGCAACTGCTGTGCCAGAGCCTTGGCCTTTGGCTTTAGGAGGGAGCAGGGTCAATGTGCTGTGGCAGATATGCTTTGTTGCTGAACTAACAGTGTTTCCCAACCTCCTTCTTCTTTCTGGCTGAGAACGTCACACTCAAGACAGAGGCAGCTGCAAATGCCATCTCACTTTCCAGGCTTCCTCAAAGCGGCGAAGTGCGCTTTGAACCCAATGTTGACTAAGGAACCAGCAAGGGAAGCCTTCTAGAGAAATACTGGGGAGGATTTTCTCTCTGACAACAAGAGAAACATGAAGAGAGGCTGTCCTCCCTTCCGATGGTCTTGTGTGAGGACCGGTGGTCAGCAGCCATCCCACCACCTTGGGGAGACCAGATGACTCTGAGGATGGCAGAGTGCAAAGGAAGGCAGCAGGTGCCTGACAACTTCATCACGAAGAATTAACCAAGCATAGAACTTCCTGTTTCTGGAAAGATCGACCTGTGAGATAATAAACGTCCTTATTGTTTAAACTGTTTCAGTTGAAATATTCTGTACTCATAGCCAAAAGCAACCTAGGTGATACACGCAGGAAACAGGGAAATTGACACCCAGGGGAGACAGGAAATGCACCCATCAGGCATCTGAAGAGCATTTACCAACCCATGTTGTCCCCATAATTTACAGCTGGGCCTTATTTTAGAAAAGAGATGCATTCATAGAAACAGTGTATGATACAAATTATAATTCTCCATTAACTTCATAAATGTTTCTGAGACAAGATTTCTACATTCTTAATTGGTCTTCAAATAACAATAGCTCCTAACACTTTGGAGTTTCTTTCTTCCGGTTTGACAAGTGGTAAATATCTGGAAATCCCTACCATTAAAGTAAAATTATTTTGTAAACAAGGGATCCTTTTTACCAAATTAGTATTCACACTTTAATTTATCCTTCTGGTAATTTCAGATTTTGGAAATAAGGGTCCTCAGGAGAGCCTCACCTCATTCCAGGCTCTGTGACCATGTCTATTATTCTCAAAGATCAGACAAGGGCAAAGCATGGAATTGTGGCCACACCTTATTATTCCAAGTGTTTATTGTAGCCTTAGCTGTGACTGGTGTAATGGGATGATAACATGGTGCTTGTGGCTGAAACCCCTGGATAATACATCATTCAAAGGAAGAGGGAGATTATTGGCAGAATTTACCATAGAGCTCTCCGCCATCCCATTACATACATCTCAAACCCCTCATCCTTAGTGAGGATCTCAAAGCCTTTAAAGTTGAAAATCAGGAAGTGGATTTTCAGAGAGAGTCCTGGTGAGAGCCCCATGGGGGACTGGTTCACCTCTTCCACCTCTCTCCTGTTCAGAAGCCTGTTCCCAGACTCTCTTGTTTGCAGAGTGCTGAGTATAGTTTAATTCTGCCAACAAGTGCCTTGAAGCTAGATTATTAGGAAGCCGGAGTGGAGGCTGAGCCATTCTTCCTCTTCCAGCATGGCGGCAGGTGCATTAGCTCTGGCCAACATGAGTTTTTCCAGTGCATTTTGTTTCCCAGCCACTCCTTTGCCTTAGGGCTGCTGGGAAGCTGTAAGCATCAGCAGCTGTTTCTGCAGTTTTTTGACTCCCAACTGCAAAGTTAGAGGGGACAGCCTGCCTGACTGCCCTCACTCTGACCCCAATCACAAATTCAGGCGGTTCCAAAAACTCCTGAAATGATTTGCTACAAGGCCTCACAGAACTCGTGGAAAGCTGTTAGACACCCAGTTATGATTTATTACAGGAAAAGGATACAGGTTAAAATTGGTCAATAGACGAATCCAGAAACATTCCAAATGCGGAGCTTCTGTTCTCTTCCCAAGGTCAGGATGCATTAGTCTCCTGGCATCAATGCATGGCAACATTCATGGAGTATTGCCAACCTGAGAAGGTTTTACCATTTCATCTTTTTAAAGTAACAAGCTGGGTATGCGCCTCTAGTTCCAGCTACTAGGGAGGCTGAGGCGAGCTCAGGAGTTCCAGGCTGTAATAAGTCATGATTGTGCCATTGCACTCCAGCCTGGGTGACAGAGATAGACTCCGTGTCTAAAAATTAAAGCAAAACAAAACAAAACAAAACAAGAGGGTTCAAATTTTCCTATTTGATAAGGCATGGGAAGTACATCCTTCTTCTCCTCGAGTCAAGATGGAAAAGTTTGAAATAGATCATCCAGAAAGTTCAACGTGGTTTCCCTGCAGTTTGGGGGACACATTTGACCAGGGTCTGAGTCTCCTTGAAGCACAAGTTTTTGCTGCACTGGGATTGGCCTGTACTCCAGGGGTCCGCCAGGTCAAAGGATGTGGAACCTTGGGCGGTGTGTGAGGTCAGTGTGGTTCCAGTTTGGTTTTTGTCCAAGGGGGCCACCTAGAGGGACAGACAGACCTCAGCTGCAGGGAACTGGAGTAATTGCTGATGACTGAGAGGCTGGGGAAAAGTAAGGAATCAACCCATTGGAGATTCATGTACATCAAGGGATCTGATGGCATGAGACCCCCAGCTTTAGGGTGTCTCCAGAAAAGCCATGAAAATATGTGAGTCAAAAAGCCTCCTTAGTTTCACAGGGAGTCAGTTAAGTCATAGTTTGTTGTTGTTGCTTTTTGATACAGGGCCTTGCTCTTTCTTTCAGGCTAGAGTGCAGTGGTGCAGTCATAGCTCACTGCAGCCTCGACCTCCTGAGCTCAAGCAATCCTCCTTCCTCAGCCACCTGCATATCTGGGATACCAGTGCATGTCACCACACTTGGCTTTTTAATGTTTTTTTGTAGAGATGGGATCTCACTATGTTGCCCAGGCTGGTTGCAAACTTCTGAGATCAAGCAATCCTCCTGCCTCAGCCCCCTAAACTGCTGGGATTACAGGTGTGAGGCCCCATACCCAGTGAGTCATGAACACTTATCAGGTGGCTGTAAGACACTTATCAGTCACCTATTGCCATAGTAATTTTGCTTAACAAACCATTCAAAACTTAGCAACCTAAAACTATAAGCATTTATTTTTGACTCCTGTGTCTTCAGGTTGGCTGGGTTCAGCTGCTCTAGTTTAGCTGGGCTTGAGTGTAGACTGCGGGTTGGGTCCAGGTCCATGCATCTCTCATCCTCTTTGGGGTGGTAGACACCCAGGGCATGTTCTTTCCATGGTGAAAGGCAGGCATACAAGATGGCAAGCCCAATCACTCCCATTGACCTAAGTAAGTAACATAGGCAAGCTGAGAGGCAAGACGTGTTGAGGTACACCCTGCTCACCCTGAAGCCACAGCTGAGTGTAGACAGCTAATACTGTAAGAGGGGATGAAGAATTGGGGCCAGTCATTCAATCGACTTCAGTACCATTTAAAATTTTAAATCCAAACTTAAAGAAGGATAAGTCATCCCCTTTCTGTGATCTGGGTTCTCAGCCAAGCAGGAGGGAGTGCTGGGGCTGCCACCGAGGACTGACAGTCACTGGGGACACTGGACTTGGCACCCAGAGTTCCCAGTCTCACCCTGCTGAGTGAGCCAGAAGAAAAGTGACGTGAGACACCTGAATGCTCTGGGCTGGGACTCTTGTCTGCAAAATCAGAGGGCCTCAGCCCATCCCACTGAAACTAGTGCTGGTAAGGTACCACAGACAGGCTGACCTCATGAGTTCATGATCTGTGCAAAGAGGAAGCTCTGTGCTTGGTTTAATGCTCTGGTGTTGCTGTCTTGAGATTCTGAATAGTTTTTAGACAGGAGGGTCTTACATTTTCATTTTGTAACAGTCTCCAAAATTTTTGTTGTTGGATATGCCCATGGGAGTGCAGTTTTCCTGAAGATTTACTCATGTAATCAGTAAATCCAGCCCCAGAGGGTCTGCTGCTCCTGTCACCTCATTCATTCTGGAATACTAATGAAGATTACAGACACCATTTATTCAGTGTTCACTGGGGTCCAGCACTGTGCTAGTAAGGGCTTTACAAAAAGCATTCTAAACCTCTACATTAGACCATTTTGTGTTGCTGTAAAGGAATCCCTGAAGTTGGGTAATTTATAGAGAAAATAAATTTAATTGGCTCTTGGTTCTGCAGGCTGTACAGGAAGCATGGTGCCAGCATCTGCTCAGCTTCTGGTGAGGCCTCAAGGAGCATTTACTCATGGCAGAAGGAGAAGTGGGAGAAGGCACATCACATGGTGAGAGAGGGTGCAAGAAGTGGGGGAAAGGCACCACACACTTTTAAACAACCAGTGACATGGTTTGACTGTATCCCCATCCAAATCTCATCTTGAACTGTAATCCAAATTGTAACCCCCATGTGCTGAGGGAGGGACCTGGTGGCAGGTGATTGAATCACGGGGCAGTTTCCCCCATGCTGTTCCCATGACAGCGAGTGAGTTCTCATGAGATCTGATAGTTTTAAAGTGTTTGGCAGTCCCCACCCCATCTCTTCCTGCCTTGTGAAGAAGATGCTTGCTTCTCCTTCACCTTCTGCCATGATTGTAAGTTTCCTGAGGCCTCCCCAGTCATGCAGAACTGTGAGTTAATTAAACCTATTTTCTTTATAAATTACCTAGTCTCAAGTAGTATCTTTAGAGCAGTGTGAAAACAGACCAATACAACCAGATCTCTTGTGAACTCAGACCAAGAACTCACTCATTTTCAGGAGGACAGCCCGAAGCTATTGATGAGGGATCTGCCCCCATGACCCAAGGCCACAATACCTTCCACCAGGCCCCATCTAACATTAGGGATTACATTTCAACATGAAATTTGGAGGGGACAAATATTTAAACCATATCAACCTCACGTCAACCTGCACGCTTTTCAGATAATGAGACAGTTTCACTGTTAACATGTAACCCACCTAATAGCACACAGCCAGGATTTGAATCCAGTTTTGTTTCCCCCACAAGCCTTTCCAGTAGACAATTTTGCTATTATGTGCTAGGAACTGTGTGTACATCTGGGGACGAAGAACACAGTCCCTGCCCTCAAGGGGTTAGCATCCTACTAATAATACTAGCACACGGGCATGGCACTTCCTGTGTGGCAGACTCTGTTCTCAGCAATTTATATGTATTAATTCACTTAATCCATGCAATACCAATCCACTGTAATAGACTATTAGTGGCTCCATTATTGGCTTAAGTGACTTCGTCACAGTCACGTGGCTGAAGGGCAGCAGGGCCAGGCTTCAAGTTGAGGGTCTAGAGCCTCAGAGTTTAAGCACTTGCTGTACCAGCTCTACCCTGGGCTGTGTTGGTTACTTTGGCCCAGGGAGTCTTCTGCCTGCTTTGGTGATGAGGAAAAGAAAGTAAATGAACTATTGAGCTTTTCCCAAGAGTTCCTACCTGGATTCTGGTGACTCAGATTCTGGAGATCAATTGAGAACGGGACACAGCCCCTGTCCTCATGGAGCTCACCCTGCAGAGGGAGAGGCAGATGATGAGAGTGTGAGAGCTATGCAGTGGCCCTTGCGGGGCTTTCAGGGAGTCCTGAGGGGTGGAAATGAGCCTAGCCTCAGGGACGAGAGAGGAAAGGACGCTTGGGGCATCTGGAAGGGTGAGAGGGAATTAGCTAGGCAGGGGCAGGGAAGGAGCAGGTGGACAGGGATGAGGGTTTGGGGGACGCACTTTGTTCAGAATGGCTGGAGGGAAATGCCTGAGGGGCCCTGGCACTAGATGACTGGAGAGTTTACATCTTATCTAGAAGAAACTGGAACCTTAGAAAGGTATCCTGGAAAGGCAGGGTCTGCCTTTTGGAATGCTCACAGTGGGCGTGGAACAGAGACTGAATTGAAGGTGAGACGTGGAGCAGAGAGGCTGGGGTGGAGACCCGGATGTGGTCCAAGGTAGGGGGTGGCCCAGGGTGCAGGTACTACTGGGTTCATCCCGTGACACGAGTTAGCAGGCTCTGCACCCCCAGCTGGGAGAAGCTGCCATGTGACTGAGATCCCAAGCTGTCTGCTCCAAACATGCTCGCTGCTCTTTCTTGTGTCTAAGTCCAAGGGGATTTATTTTCTCACCTCTCTTCTCAGCAGATGGTCTGATTACACTGCTCACTTTCAAGGGAAAATCTCTGCAACCAACTGAATCCTGGGTCTGTTGGTGCCATTTGTTCCTCCCCAGGAAAACTAGACCTGAGGAAGAACATAGCTGGGTAGAGCTGGCTCCATGACCCACCTGTGACAGGGTACTCAGTGGAGGGGTGTGCCACCAGGCCCCCATATATCCCCACAAAACACCTACCTCATACTGGGGCTGTGCTCGCAGAATGAGGTTCATTTTATTAGTGACCTAACAAAGGCAGTCGGGAGTGGCACAGGTAACTGAGAGCTGATGGGCACATCTTTACTGTTGCTTAGGGAGTTAGGATCTACTTGGAGTGAGAAACCAAACCTGGCTTAGGAGAGTCTGTAGGTTAGAAGGGGCTGAGGCAGGGAAGGAAAGCAGAGTCCGGGTGATAGGACGGAGGAGCAGGCTGGAGGAGAGGAGAGGGTGGGGAACCCTGGAGGGAAGCCCCAGCCTGTAGCTTCATGCAGAG
Organism: Plecturocebus donacophilus; assembly: GCA_004027715.1. Lineage (NCBI taxonomy): Eukaryota > Metazoa > Chordata > Mammalia > Primates > Pitheciidae > Plecturocebus > Plecturocebus donacophilus. Next base: position 26,708 of record PVKP010005826.1, read on the forward strand.
GTTTTGAGACTGGACAGACACGTTTAGAGGAGGGTTGGGGTCCTCTCTAAAGAGTCATAGAAACCCAGATGGCCCTGGAGTCTAGCTCTTTGAGAAAGATTACACCCCATGATAAAATCCCCAATGTGGATCTGTGTTGCTGGCTGGTCCTAAGATGGAGGCAACTCCAGAGAGTTTCTAGGCTGGCGTTTACAGTGGGCTGTGAGCTAACCCTCCTGGATGCCACAGAAGCCCTCTCCTTCCCCTAGTCTCAGATGGATCCTGGCTCCCAGGCACCATCTCCAGGCATCTCCATGCAGAGAAAGGGTGCCTTCCTTCACATGGCAGTGAGGCTGGTCTCTTCCCTGCGCTGGCATACAAGGCCCCTGATGGCTGAGAGCTGTGTCTCTCTTTCCAAATGGACTGCCTCTCAGCCTTGGGGCAGGAGAGAGACAAAGGGGAAGGGGAGAAAGACACAGCTGAAATCATTTCCCTCTGCTTCTGTACATTTCTTCCTTTGGTTAAAGATTGAGGCAAAGTCAATTAAATGCAAAAGTTAGTATGGTTGGGTTGAGAAATTAAACAGAAAATCAGACTATGTGAGCGTTACATTTCTTGTAGGAATATTAATTCAACTTGGTGGTGGTGTTTGGGCTGGGTAGCGGGTCTGATAATTTGGAGGTCTGCAAGATTGCTTATTCATAGTGCAATTCCTATCTCAGGCATTTATAAAACAGTTTCGGAGTCTTCTTGCCCAGGTCACTATTGTAAATGAGAAGTTATTCCCGAAGGATCTTATCTAGAACAATAAATGGATAAAATTATTGAATTTATTAACATCTAAATTAAAAAGTCTGAAAAATTGAGTTCTAATTAATCAGCTTGCAAACAGCTACCCCCAAGGATAAGATAACAGACCCTTTAGCAAAAGCTCATGGTTTGAGACATATTTTTTTTAAACAATAATATTTTCACAGCAGCTCATATCCAAGGAGTTCAAAGCTGTTCCACAAATGTTAATTATTTAACGACTTTCTGAAACTGAAGCAGATAATTACTACTTTCTTGAGCCCTGTAATGAGGAAATGGTGCTGAGAGGGAAGGGTGAGTGCCTTTGCCCAAGATTGTAGTCCAGCTTGTCAGAAAGAGACAGGAGCAGGACGTGGGCAATTGTCTGACCTTGGTCCTGCTCTGGCCTTGAGCTCTCTGGTCTTTTGGTTCCTGGTCTGAACTCCATGACCAGCCTCCTTCCAGCCCATCCACCCCCATCTTCCATCTTGTTCCCAGGACAGCTCTGTCTTCACACTTGGGGCCCTGTCTCAGGACTGTGCTGTCTCGGACTGTACCATCACCCCTGAGCCTGGGGCCTGCCTTGTGTTCCCCAGCCTCCCAGAGACTTGTCCCTGCCCCCCAGGTCCCCTGGAACTGCAGCAGGTGAGGATCCCAGGTGCCCAGGTGAGCCGGACCCTGCATGGTCTCTCTTACCTGCCAGGAAACCTGCCAAGAGCCCCGGGCTGGTTGCAGCCTCTTCCCACAGGCTGCCCAGAGCCTCCCAGCCTCTGACCAGCTCTGGCTTGTGTGGCTGGTCTTTAGAGAGGCTTGGTTTATCATCAAGAGATAAACCAAGAGATAAGCATGAGACTGCTCTAGCCTGGTTTATCTTCTCTGGGATCTGACATTCTGGTCTTCTGGGATGCCTTCCTGGAGCCAGGTTCTTCCCTGCAGGGGCACAGGGGCGGGCCTCTCACCTCTCTTGAGGTTTGCCAAGAGCTGGAGGTGCCTCCCTGACCATCAGGGAGAGATGAGAGTGTAAGGCTGGAGACTTCATTGCCCTCCCTTCTTTGGAGCTGACTGGTGAAATCATCATGCAGGGCCCTCAGTCATTCAGATACACGGGAGTCCAGCCAACACTGAGGTCCACCTTGCACTTTCCCTGAAGCATGGCGGGGAAGCTGTGCTCCCTGTAAATAATGGGTCATGGAGCACTTTCACACTGGATACATACCTCTGCTCACCGGCCCTTGGTCCGTGGGAAGTAGGAAGAGGCAGGCAAGATTAATCCTGTTTTATAGATAGAGAAGGGCAAACATTTTTTGAGTAAGATTGTGTTGGGTAGTTTTATATATGCTATCTCACTGAGTTCTTTCAACATTAGTTTCTCTCCCTTTTTTTTTTTTTAATAAGAAAACCTCTGTTCAGAGGTTAAGAAATGTAGCCAAAGTCACGCTGTTACTAAGTGAAAAGCCAAGATTTGAGCCTAGAGTGTCTTGCTCCAAACCTGGGCCCTCCCTGGTGCCTTCTTCAGATGGGGTGTCCTGAGACCTTAAAAAGGGCAAATAGGTCTCTCATAGTATCAGGTCAATGAATCAGGGAGGGTGGACATGGTGGCTTATACCTATAATCCCAGAGCTTTGGGAAGCTGAGGTGGGAGGATCATTGGAGGCCAGGAGTTTGAGACCAACCTGGGCAAAATAGTGAGACCCTGTCTTTACAAAAATTAAAAACAAACAAAAAATAGCCTGACATGATAGTGCATACCTGTAGTACTAGCTACTTGGGAGGCTGAGGAAGGGTGGCGAGGGCAGGAGGTCCCTTGAGCCCAGGAGTTCAAAGCTACAGTGAGCTATGATTGTGCCACTGCACTCCAGCCTGTCTCTATTTTTTTAAAAAAGGATGGAGGACAAGAAGCCCAGTGCCTCGATGGCCAACTCAGCCTTCTGTTCTCTACCGGTTCCTGAGGGTGAGGTAGGAACCCATATGAAGATGATTGATGGTTGCCTTGTAATCCAGCTAACGGTGGGTGGGGTGGTTCAGGAGCAACTTCAAGGGAGGCTCTTTTAATCCCTGTCTAGGTGGTAGTTCTGGCCCCTGGGGGAATGGGAGGTCTCTGGCCTCCCACCTCCGCAGGTGCAGAAGGACAGAACTTTCTGGGTCCTGCTCAGCCTTTATCACAAGCCATCAACTTCCTGCAGTGGGAGTAATTAGGCTCCTGCTCTGTTTGCTGTGAACTAATTAACTCTCCTCCCCTGGAGCCATTCCCAGAGCCCTTCATCATCTAAAGAGCTACAGCTTCCCATTGGAGGTTGTGCCAGTGGTGGGAGGACACGACGTATGAGCAATCGCAGTGATTTCCTCCAGATGAGTTGGAGAAGCGCTGGGGCCCAAGCGCGCTCATGGCCACAGACTCTGCTTCAGGGATCGCCCTGTGCAAGACGGGGATTGAAAGGACTTCCTATTTCTGACCATCACACGTGCTTTCTTAGTGCCCATTCATTCTCTTCTTCATTCATTTACTTGCTCTGTGAACTTGGTGCATTGCTTGACTGGGTCTCAGTTTCTTCATCTTTAAAATGGGAGTTCTGTTAGCATGACCTTATAAAGTTGTTGTGGTGATTAAATGGGATGATGTGTTACACCGTCTAGATATAGTGCCTGGCACATAATCAGTGCTTAGTGAGAGTTAGCAATCATTGATATTATTATTGTCAATATTATTAACAACCTCTCAGAACATCCATTTCCTCAGCTGTAAAACATGGATGCGCCTACCATGTTTTACAGGGATGCGCCTACCATGTTTTACAGGGCTGTTGAGATAGTGAGAGATAATGTCAGTAAGGCGCCTAGAAGAGCATTTGGCCAGAGCTGAGTAGATACAATGGCTTTCATTATTTTTGTTCATTCAGATGCATTCATTAAGTACAAACTCTTGGGGACACAGAAGTAAGACAAGGTCTTTGGAGACAGGACAGTAACCATAACTGTGTCAATCACTCCAAGCATGGTCCGTGAAGCAAAGGACGGTTTATGCTGCATCCATAGATACTTTTTAATTCTGCAAATGAATAGGGTCTTGTACCAAGCATAGACCAAGGTGAAAATCTCTCTAACGTGGGGTGTGCCCTTCAATTTATAAGTCATTTTCTTATCTATTATCACATTTGACTTTGACATTAACCCAAGTAGTATGTAGACATCATTACCTCCACTTTATCAATAAGGAAACCACAGCCCAGGAGAGAATCATTTCCATTTAGTCCTGAGTTGAGGGTGGCTATTACCAGCATCACTTTGTAGGGGATCTCTTAGTTTGTTTTTGTTTTTTTGAGACAAGGTCTTACTTTTACCCAGGTTGGAGTGCAGTGGCGGAATCTCATCTCACTGCAGCTTCTGCCTCCAGGGCTCAAGCGATCCTTCCATCTTAGTCTCCTGAGTAGCTGCGACTACAGGTATGCGCCATTATACCAGGCTAATGTTTGAATTTTTTGTAGGGATGGAATTTTATCATGTTGTTCAGGCTGGTCTCAAACTCCTGAGCTCAAAGAATCCATCTGCTTTGGTTTCCCAAAGTGTTGAGATTACAGTAGTGAGCCAAGACACCTAACCCACTTTGTTATCTATAAAAATATTATGCACCCTACCCCACCCTCCAGCTGGGAGGCAGAACCACTGAGAGTTGCCTATGATGGGCAGGGGAGGGGATAGAAAAAGCTCTGATCGATTGAGTGAGTGATTGGCTCTGATTGATTGGTTGATTCATTCATTCATTTGCTCATTCATTCATTCATTCTCTCAACAACTAATTGTTGAGGACCAACATGTTGCGAGCTCTCTGAGGTCCCCTGTGCCAGCTGCTGTCTCTCGAGTGGTTCCAGGCATGAGAAATTAGGCTGGGGCTTAAATTTGCCAGTAGAAAGAACTAGACAGGTACAAGTTTGGGTTTGAGGGCTTACAAAATTTCCCTCTTCCTCCTGAGGGACCTGGACCCCCTCTGTGCCCAATGAGTCACATTCCTTCACAGAGAAAGAACCACGGTAGACTTTTCATATAAAAATGAGTGGCGTAATGATTTTCAGGCCAGGCACAGTGGCTTACACCTGTAATCCCAGCACTTTCAGAGGTGGAGGCAGGAGGATCACTTGAGGCCAGGAGTTCAAGACCAGCCTGAGTGGCCAGGTGAGACCTCATTTCTACAAAAAAAAAAAAAAAAAAAAAAAAGGAACAAAACTAGCTGGGAATGGTGGCACATGCCTGTGGTCTTAGTTACTTGGGAGGCTGAATCAGGAGGATTGCTTGAGCCTGGGAGGTCAAGACTGCAGTGAGCCATGACTGTACCACTATACTATATCCTGGGTGACAGAGCAAGACCTTGTTTCTGAAATATATATATTATGCACACAAATAAATATAATGGCTTTCATTATTTTCTACCAAAACATCAACAGGGAGGTGTGTGGGTTAAGATGGGATGACAGAGGGCAGGCTGATGGGGAAAAAGGGGCCATCTGTGGACACATGTGATGCTGAGAGCAGAGATCTCACTCAATCCCACCTCTGGGCCTTCACTCCAGCCCCTTCCCCATTCTCCTGAAAGCCCGTCCTCTTTTTATCTAAATGCTTTCCTTTCAACTTGAAATCCTTCAATAAAAGAAAGAAAGAAAGAAAGAAATGCTTTCCTTCTCCCCTTGGTTAACACTCACCTCTCACCCTCATGTGACTTCGTAGACTTATCTTACCCATACTTGACCTTTCCTTCTCTGAAATTTTATTTCTGTTGGACTCAGGACTACATCCTCTAAGTTGATTGCCTTTGAATGCGTCACTGTCTACAGCCTATATTTCCCCAGGTTATGAGCTCCTTGTGAGCAGGACCTTGTCCTAAACCCTTCTGTATGTTCACAGCCTCGAGCTGTGAAGGATGTCATCTTCATTCCCAGGAACCTGCCCTAATGCAGGCCCTCATTGCCTCTTCCCTGGGCCAGGGCAGCAGTGGCTCCCGGCACATCACTTAGCAGGAAGCACCTGCTCCCTGCTTTTCAAATCCTCCCTCAGCTCCTCTCTCCTGCAGACTGACATTCAAGCACGTCTTCTGATCACCAGGCCTCTCCCTGGCCACTGCCCGCATCGAGCACCTGATGATCCAGCCCCAGGGGCCCAAAGAAGCAGGCACATCGGAGCTTCTCTGTCCAGCTCATTCCTGTTCTTCCATGAGTCTGTCTAGAAAAATACTACTAATCTTTCGAGGCTGAACAAAAATGTCACATTGTCATTTCAGAGTGCATGCCCCAGGCAGAGTTAATTTCCTCTTCACAGTGATTCCATAGCATGTTTTCTGTTTTGTTTTTTTTGTGAGATGGAGTCCCACTCTTTTGCCCAGGCTGTAGTGCAATGGCATGATCTCAGCTGACTGCACCCTCCACCTCCCAGGTTCAAGTGATCCTCCTGCCTCAGCCCCCTTAGCAGCTGGGATTATAGGCTCGCACCATGATGTCCGGCTGATTTTTGCATTTTCCATAGAGACAGGGTTTCGCCATGTTGGCAAAGCTGGTCTCGAATTCCTGACCTCAGGTGATCCATCCATTTCGGCCTCCCAAAATGTTGGAATTATAGGCATGAGCCACTGAGCCAGGCCATTTTCTGTTTTTAAAGCAGCCGATTTCTAGGCCTGTTGGAAGGGGTCATGGAGCCCCGAGTCCTGGCTCAGTGGGTTCTCTGGGAGCATCAGTTCCATGACCCCCTTGTCCTTCCCTGGTTTGGCACTGAACCCCACATAAGTCTCTTTACAGCTCTCACCCCGCAGCCTGCCCTCACCATTTTACTATTTGTGTCAAGTCGTCACCTTACAGAGATGCTGCCAAGACAAATGAGATAATATGCAAAAGTGCCTTAAGCTCCAGAAGATGGGCTGTGTTATTATGGCTGTAAAGCTCTCTGCTGGGGAAGTCAAACTTGATGACACTGAATCTGGAAGGGGGAGAAGAAGGAGGAGGAGAAGGAGGGGGAAGAGGAGAAAGAGGAGAAGGAGGAGGAGAAGGGGAGGAAGAGAAAGGGAGGAGGAGAAGGGGAAGGAGGAGGCAGGGGAGGAAGAAGAGAAGGAGGAGGGAGTCAGCAGGAGCAGAAGGGCTGAGCTGATCAAGCCAAGTCTCTTCTCCCAAACTCACCAACCAGAGGAGTCTTCTTCTGAGGGTAAGAGGGTGGTGGGCAGAGTGAGGCCAGGGACCTAGCACGGGGCAGGATGCTCCTGGCCTCCAGAAGAGTCCGTTGTCACCTGTTGGGTGACTTGGCCAGCTAGCACTTGAAATCCTCCCTGTAGAGGTAGAATGACAAATGTAAGCAGCTAGGCCTCTTTAATGGGGCTCTTAGAGGACGGATCCTGTTTGGAGCAGCATGGGTGGGCGTGTTTACCTGAAGGCAGCATTCCCTGGTCTCTCTGGAAACCACACTTCTTAGAAACAAAGGCTCTCACATATGGTGTGATTCACCGCCACCCTTTGTCCCTCCACTCACGGAGGGTGCCAAGAATATGCTCTTCATTGCATGAGTAACTTGTTTTCCCCTCCAAGAGAGCTTTCATTTTCTCCCAGTCCGACTTAGTCATTACTTATTTGGTGAATTCTTAAGTGGGTGACTGAGCAGACCATCAAGGCCTTGGAGGAGGGGGTGCCTTCTTCCTTGCAGCTTGCACAGCTGGCAGCAGGACCCTGGAAAAATGAGGGGAGGGTGCAGAGTGCATGTGAGAGGCCTTCGTGGGTTTTTCTCCTGACCTGAGCACCCACTTCCTGCCTCCGTCTCCCTTCTAATGCTCTCACTGAGAAGCTCCCAGCTCTTTCTTCAATTTACCCAGGGACCGCCTCCTCTGGGAAGCTTTCTCAGATAACCCTGTTGCCCCCTGCCCATCATTCCCCCCATCCCTAATTCCCATGGCACAGGATTGGTGTATCTGTTAGCTTTCCCCCCAGGATCGAGGGAGGGCAGGAACTCTCACTCCTCTTTGTATGCCCGGGGCCTGATGCAGACCTGGAAATGCCTGTTTGTTGACTGACTGTCAGAGCCCAGGCAGGCACAGGCTTAGCTCCACAGGCAATTTGCTCTGTGGTCTTTGGAGGAAATCAGGAAAGTGTCCCCTGAGGTCTTTTTCATCTCCTAGCACAGTTGCCTTGTTTGGGATGCTTTATTTTGTTTGGAAACCTGGGAGAGTGTCAGGGTCTCTAGCACCCTCTGGGTGCCCAGGGCTGGTCCTCACTCTCCACTATTTCCCCCTTTCCTGCCAGCCTTTGCAGACCCTTTGCCCTGCACCTCATGCCCCAGTGAAAGGGTGGCAGGCCTGGCCCCAGTGGCTGCTTCAGATGTTACTCATGAGGGCTCCGGGAGCCTTGAGCCAGGCCCTTTTGGCCACCTTAGCACAGTCACACATCACAGCCACCCTGTCTTTGGCAGATTGTGTTCTCTTTCTTTTTTTTTTTTTGCTCTCTTTAATCGTGGTGAAATACACATAACATAAAATTGATCATCTTAACCATTTTTATGTGTGTACAGTTCACTTGCACTAATTATATTCACATTGTTGTCCAGCCATGACCTCCCTTAATTTCCAGAACTTTTTCATTTTCACTAAAATGAAACCCATTAAAACCCAATTCCCTGTTTCCCCCTCTCCCCAGCCCCTGGCAACCACTATGGTACTTTCTGCCACTATGGATTTGTGGCTGCTTCTTTTAATGGTACGAAGGTACTTAAGGGCAGTGTGAGCCTGGGTCAGGGTATTGACCACCTGTACCACCTGGAGATTCCTGGCACCAGGCCCTGTTCTGCTTAAGAGGAGAGTGAGCTTGATTTTGACACTTTTGGATGGCAGAGCCCAGAACAGAACCCAGGTTCATTTCGTTCTAAACTCATGTTCAAAACTCCAAAGAGTCAATCTTGAATAGGGGTTGTATTAGTCTGTTTGTGTTGCTATAAAGGAATACCTAAGGCTGGGTAATTTTCAAAGAAAAGAGTTTTATTTGGCTCGTGGTTCTGCAGGCTGTACAGGCATGGCTTCAGCATCTGCTTGGCTTCTGGTGAAGCCTCAGAAAGCTTTTACTCATGGTGAAGGCAAAGGGGGAGCATGTGTGACATATGGTGAGAGAGGGAGCAAGAGATGGGAGGAGGTGCCAGGCTCTTTAAACAACTCGCTCTTGCCTGAACTAATAGAGCGAGAACTCACTCATTATTGAGAAGAGGGCACTAAGACATTAAACGAAGGGTCTAAACACCTCCCATGAGGCCCAGAGAGGGCAAGTGCCTTGCCCTAGGACATACTTATTTGTAAATGGTAGAGGCAGGATCCTGACCCTGCCTGTCTCACCCCAGTTACTGGCTTACCCCAGTCTTACTGACACCAGAGGCATTTCAGGAACCTTGTTAGAAGAGAGCAGGGGGCTTGGGGCAAGTTGTGGCTTTAGAAAATTGCGACCTTTGGAGTCCCTTGAATCATTCATCCTTAACGGTTTATTCATGAGACCAGTTGTGTCCATGGACACCCAGGCTTCACGTTTTTCTTTCTTCCTTGCTGAGAGTTTCTTTATTACAAATGAATGTTGAGGGTGAGTTCTCCCACGGGTGGTGCAGTTAATACTGCTACAGCCCGAGGCCACTAGGCTCTCCAACCTAGCCCTGGCTCTTGGAGGAATAATAACCATACTAGCTCACTTTCATTAAGCACCTTCTATCTGCCAGGCACTGGTTTACCCATGTAGTCTCATCTAATCTTCACAATTGTCTTAGGTTGGGTTTTTTAGAAGCAGATTTAAGATGAAGATTCTCATGCAAGTGGCCTGCTGAGTGAGTGCTAATAGGAGAAATTGACACAAAGTGAGGGAAGCTGGAAAGAACCGGTGAGGAGGCCAGACACAGAGGAGCGCCGTCTGGAGTTTTGCCTCAGCTCCACCCGACCGGGCACCCTGTAGCCTGGGTGACACCTCAGAGTTGCCTGCCTTGAAGCAGGGGCTTTGGTTCCTCTTATGAGTTAGTGGGTGGGCAGGGTATGGGGCTAGGGGTTTAACGTTTCAGGAATCCTCAGGTGAATTGGCTTAAGGAGGCAAAGACAATTTTCCACAGAAGGGTGCAGCTGAGGGCTGTTAGCAGCCCAGACTGAGAAAGGGTGTGTTGGTGGGCCTTCACTGGCATCTTCTGAACGATCTTCTGAGGTATGTTCTAATGCTATCTCCATATTATAGAGGAAGACTGAGGTCCAGGGAGGGCAAGTGCCTGGCCCTAGGACATACTTTCTGTAAATGGTAGAGGCGGGATCCTGGCCTTGCCTGTCTGACTCGTCACCGGCTTACCCCAGTCACCAGCTCCTATGCTGCTAGAGACAGGAGGCTTCATTCCAGGAGCTATGGCTGATTCTGGGAGTATTTCTGTCTGCCTGGCTCTAGCTTTTGCACTGCATTAATAGCTGATAAACCCGCAAATCCCCAGGGCTTAACACAGTAGGAGTTTCTTTTTTGTTCTCATGAAGTCCAATTAATGGTGGGGGAGGAATTGGTGTCCCACAGTCATTCAGGGCCCGAGGCTGGTGGGGTCTGTCCTCTTCCAAGCACGGCCCCCATGGAAGACCTGGGTATTAATATCCAGCCAGCAGATGAGGCAAATGAGAGCACGGAGGACTATGCAGGAGGCTTTGAGGGCCAAGCCAAGAAGCAGGAACACCAATTCTACCTTCATTCCGTAGGTCAGAACCCGGTCACTATCTCCTCTGAGATGCAAAGGGGACTTGGTAATATGGTCCCCGACTGGGCAGCCTCAGCTCTGCAGAGTGGAGGGAGAGCCTCAAACAGGTAGCCCACAGCTCCCAACGTGGCTTCGTGTTGTCCCCAACTTGTCCCCATGTCTGATGCAGCATCATTGTCTGGGGTAATACCTGGAGTTCGTCTTCTCATGCCAAGAAACGTTGTCTCTTGCAAGAGAGAGGGGTGCCTGAATGGGACTTCTGGCCCATGGCAGAGTGTAGCAGATTTTATAGACAGGCTTGAGGAAGCGGTGTCTGATTTATGTGGGGCCCACAGATTGGCTGGACCAGGTGTGACTTTACATAGCGTGTGGGGAAGCTGGCCACTCCACTCTAATCTTATTATGCAAATCGGCTTTCCACTTGGCTGGCGCCATGTTGTCTGCTTCTTACTGTACATGTGGCTGGCAAAGAGAAGGGAAGATGGAGCCGCCATGTTGGCCATGCCTAGCCCCAGGTGGCCCCTTTTCTACTGGCAAAACTGCTGGCATTCGCGGTGCAGGCTTCTAACTTGCTTGTCTATGTCTGCAGCTCGATTTTACAGGCTGCTCTTTTGTTAGAAAAGAAAATGATTGCCGGGTGCAGTGGCTTATGCCTGTAATCCCAGCACTTTGGGAGGCCAAGGCGGGTGGATCACGAGGTCAAGAGATTGAGAACATCCTGGCCAACATAGTGAAACCCAGTCTCTACTAAAATATAAAAATTAGCTGGATGTGGTGGCGCCCGTCTGTAGTCCCAGCTACGCGGGAGGCTGAGGCAGGAGAGTTGCTTGAACCCGGGATGCGGAGGTTGCAGTGAGCCAAGATCGCGTCACTGCACTCCACCCTGGCACGTGGTGACAGAGCAAGACTCTGTCTCAAAAAAAAAAAAAAAGAAAAATAAATAAATAATTAAAATAAAAAAAATAAATAAATTAGCCAGGTGTGGTGGCATGCTCCTACAGCCCCAGTTACTCGAGAGTCTGAGGCCAGAGAATCGATTGAACCTGGGAGGCAGAAGTTGCAGTGAGCCGAGACCACGCCGTTACACTCCATCCTGGGTGACAGAGCAAGACTCCAACTCAAAAAAAAAAAAAAAAAAAAGGAAAGAAAATGATTTTGGGGCTGCTTTTCATTAAAGGAAAAACCTTACAGAGGACTTCCTTACCCTCACTATCTGCCTCAGTAATTTCTTTTTAACTCCTATATCACTTCCTTGGTCCTGGGGGGTCAGCTTGGGTTGACCTTGTCTGTCATTCCTTGTCTCTAGCCTCCATCCCCAAGCGGCTGAGTGTTCTTGTACTAGCAGTTGCCCTGGGGTGTATCTTCAGGGCTGTTCTCAGGGTGGCACCTGGTCCTTGGAGCATTGTTTTTGTCCATTTCTGGGAGGTGGGTGTGGGTGTGGGTGAGGCCGAGGCCGAGGCTGCTGGGGGCTGGGAAGCCTGGCTGACTTCAGCATCAGCACTTTTTCAGAGAAGCCAAGTCAGACCCAGACAGAGTGATGATCTGGGGAAGGATTGTAAAATCCTAATACTAAATAGAGTCTGCATCTCAGTAATCCAATGGATGTCCTTGGACCTACTCAGTGCCTCTAAAACTGTGTCCTAAGCCAGGCCCAGGTGATACAGAGGTTAGAGCCCCCACGGTGGAACTCACGGCCCAGTAGGAGAGACAGAAATGATGGCCCACAGTGATATCACAGCACACACAGCCTCATGATGGGAGGAGGCCCCTGGGGCAGGGGGGCCTCTACTTGAGACTGGAGGAGTCTGGGATGGCTTCCCAGAGGAGGTGAGGCCAAGGTCTTTGCAGACCCTACCTTGAGGGCTGACTGGGAGCTGTCCAACGGAGATTTTGAGAGGGGGATGGGTAGTGGGTGGGTGCCTGTTGAGCACAGGGAATGGATAGGATCAACAGTTGCATGGCTGGGTGATGTAGGAGAAAGAAGCAGGCCACTCATGGGAGGCCTTGAACGCTGTGCTGGGGTGTGAGCTTCCTTCTGAGGGCTATGGGGAGTCACTGAAGGATTGCTCAGGGAGAAACCTACCAAGCTTTGTGTTCTGACTGTCAGGTGGAGGATGGTGAGGAAGGCGTTGCATTACTCTACGTGAGAAATAAGGACCTGAATTTAGGCAGTGGCTGTCGGGACAGAGTGGAGTGGGCAACTGCAGAGATATTTAGGGTAGAATGGGTGAGGGTGGGAGGGTGGGATTAGGGAGGAGTGGGGATGACCCCCAGTTTTCTGGCTTGGGGGCTGGTACATGGGGCCATTCACTGAAAGGGACCAAGCCCATACATCCCAGGGTGGCAGGGGGCACTCAGTGCAGCGGGGAAGGCACTGGCATGAAGCGCCAAGGCCTGGCTTCTAGTCCCCCATTTTCCCTTTAGAAGCCAAATGGCATTAGGTGAGCCATTAAGCATTCAGTGCCTCAGTTTACTGATTTGCAAAATGGCACCTATATCTGCCTTCCCCCAGGGAAATGTGAGGATCGAATAAAATATGTGAGTGAAAGAGTCTTGAAAATCACAAGGAGTTCATGAATATAGGGAGTTAAACAAAAAAGAAGTGACCACAGGAGAGGCCACAGATCTGACAGCTAAGAAGTCACTGGAGATCCCTTCTGAAATACGTCTGAGCCAGTCCTGGTCTCAGAGCTCCCCAAAGAACCTTCCGGCATGCTGAGGCCTGAGCGCAGAGGCCTCACTGGGATATAGATCACTGGAACCATCCTACTGTTGCTGCTGTTTGCAGGCACGTCCCATGTATTGCTTCCGGGTGGGAGGTGGAATGACCTTTTCTCTAATAGCCTCCATGGGCTTTGCAGACCCCAGTGGCTTGTCAATTAGCGGGTTCTGAAGGCAGCAATGTTTCAGCCTCCGCCATGAGCTGCAGCCCTCTGGCTGCCTGGGGAAACTTGCTGGGCTCAGCCAAGGGCTCTGGGACCACCACCCTCTGGATTTAGATTCCCGTGAGCACATTCCTCCCTTGCCTTTGAGAAGTGTCTGTTTGCAGAGGCCCGTAGCTCCCCCTCCTTTGCTCTACAAAAAATGTTAAGCAAACATTTAGGGAATAAGGGCTTTATAATGATGAGAGTAAACATTGAAGAATACCAGCTATTATAAGATGTGTTTTAAAAAAAGGAGAAAAAGAAAAATAAATGGAAAAATGCTGCTTTCCCTGAACAGGCCACTGTGTGGAAGAAGGATAGAGGCTCAGCCTTTCTCACACCTTCTCATTTTGGGCCACAGCTCCAAGACCTAGGCCTGCAGAAGGCGCTTAAAGAGCTCCAGTGCTCGGGTATTTTCAGTTCAAATGAGGACTTTTTCTGCCTGGAATCTTAGAAAAGCAGGATGGGTAGAACACCAAGACCAGAGAAGACCAGCTCTGCTGAGCTCCAGATAGTGTGGAGCTTCAGGCTGCATACACCCTGAGAAAGAGATAAGGAGAGAAGACCTGGGAGAAGGAGACGGAGCCACCCTTGGGCAGCCTCCTGAGACTGCACCATGCAATCCAAAGTCTGGTGAGATGTGAAAGATTGGCTGGGCTCTCAGCACTTTGGGAGGCTGAGGCAGAAAGATCACTTGTGCCCAGGAGTTCGAGACCAACCTGAGCAACATGGCAAGACCCCATCTCTACAAAAAATACAAGAATTAGGCAGGCATGATGGGTGCACGCCTGTAGTCCCAGCTACTTGGGAGGCTGAGGCAGGATTGCTTGAGTCCAAGAGTTGGAGGCTGCAGGGAGCTATGATGACACTACTGCACTCCAGCCTGGGTGGCAGCGTGAGACCCTGGCTGGAAATCCAACAATGTGAAGCATTGCCCTCTAGGAAGAGATCTTTACTCCTCTCCTCCCCAACACACACATATGCCACTAACTCCCTGCATGCTGAGCTAAAGGAAGGGCCTGCTGAGAGCTCCATGTCTGGTAGGCCATTCAGTCACCCCTTAGCTTTATGGAAGTACAACTGATATACAAAAAACTACATGTAATTAATGTATACAATTTGGGGAGTGTATATGTTCATACTTATGTTACCCATACCACAATCAAGATAATAAACATAGCTATTACCTCCAGAAATTTCCTGTGGTTCCTTTTTTTCAGTGCGTACTAAGAACCCTTATCATGAGATCCCCTCTTCTAACACATTTTAAGTGCAAAATACAGCAGCAGTCCTTCCTTATCTGCCGTTTGCTTTCTGTGGTTTCAATTACCCATGGTCAACCATAGTCTGAAAATATTAAATGGAAAATTCCAGAGATAAACAGTTCATAAGTTTTAAATAGTGCACCCTTTCATTGTGCTTCTGAGTATCATGATGAAATCTCTGATCATCTGCTCCATCCCACCTGCGACACGAATCATCGCTTTGTCCAGTGTCCTCACGCCGTCTGCACCATCCGCCCGTTAGACACTTGGTAACCATCTTGGTTATGAGACTGTCTGTCTTGGTATCAAAGTGCTTGCATTCAAGCAATCCTTATTTTACTTCATGAAATCCCTGAAGGCCAAGAGTAGTGATGCTGGCATATTGTTATACTTGTTTCATTTTATTATTGTCTTTATTAATCTCTTACTGTTTCTAACTTACAAACTAAACTTTGTAATACATACAGATATACAGAAAAAAATTTTATATATATATCTATATATGGTTCAGTACTATTTTGCAATTTCAGGAATCCACTGAGTGTCTCAGAACATAGTCTCCACAAATAAGAGGGGATACTATACCTTATTGTTAACTGTAGGTGCTATGCTGTACAGCAGATCCCTGGAACTTACTCATATTTTATAATTATGACTTCACACCCATTGAACAATGACTCCCAACAACCCCTTCTTCCGTTGAGTTTTTCTCCTAGAATCCTTGCCCCACCTCTTTCTGGATGTAGAAGGCAGGAGTTTGACAGCCAGCAGTGCATCCCCGTCCTGACTCTTTCTGGCTGTCAGCTCCAGTCACTTACTGTCTCAGACCTTAGCTTCCTTACCTGAAGTGGGTTCACAAAGGACCTACTTTGTAGGTTGTTGTGTGGGTAGATGAGTGGATCATGGACTGGCTTGGCTGGGGCATAATACATGCTCAGCAATAATACATGCTCAGCATAATACATAATACATGCACAGTAAGTGCCAGACACTCTTAGGCCCCTTCTCTTCTCCCTACCCCAGGCCAGGAGCCCCAGGCCGAGAGCCAGCGGTGGCCTTATCCCTGAGGTACACTTTCTTGGAATATGGGCTTGCCAGGCTCGCCCCAAAGTGAGCCTCCCTGGGCTCCAAATTTGGTTTGATATCCTTCCAAACTGCTTTCCTAGCACCCCATAAGATTCAGAAAGGTTAATGACTTCCAGGAAGCCTCTTTACCTCCTGCGGGAAGCCACTGTCAGTTTGTAGAACAGCTTTAGAAAAGATGTGTTTCATTAAATTTCAGAGCTTGGAAGGGACTTTTAGAAACCATTCGTGGCACCACAGGCCTCTCCAGCAGGAACTGACTCCAGATGGGCCGATCAGCCTCGGAAAGAGAACAACTGTGCTGTGGAATAGATGCCACATCTGGAAAAGAGAGAGAGAAGGATGTCATGCCTGGTGACATTTACTCTCCAGGAAGGTTTGATGAACTTTCGCTGGGCGTAGATTTTGAATTAGCTAAAGGTACTAGAAATTTGGGAGCTGCTGGTTCTTGTTGAGTTCCTTGGGGAGTTGAGCTTGGGAAAGTTGGGCATGGAGGTGGAGGTTTCATGATGGAACTGTTTAGGGAACTTTTTAAAAACCCACATCCTCCCCTTTATCCCCCATCAGGGTATCTCAGGAGCGTGTGCTGTGGAAAACCTTCCAGGTGATTCTGATACATAGCCTTGCCTCTGGCCAAGAAGCACAGGCCTAGGCCAAGGACAGAGAGTAGGCAGCCTGCACTAATGACATCACAGCACCGCCCTGGCTGATAGACCAGGACATGGGAAAAGGAGACCCCATATTTGTGTCATTTATAGTTGACCCATTCTTTTCACAGATGTCCCTTCATTTGCTGTCCAAGTTTACACTCAGATAGTCAGGGCTGGCCTATCTCCATTTTGCAAATGGGAAAGTTGAGGCCCCACTAGGACGAGTGCATGCTGCGAAAAGGGAAGAGCCAGAGAAGGAATCCAGCTCTTCTGAGCCAAATGGCGGTGGTCTCAGTCCTGGGTATACTGAGGGTGTGCTGGTGGCACTGTGGCCATTGTCCAAGTGGAGGTGGGGAGACTTTAACATGCTTTAAAAAAGGGTTTCTTCGGCCCCTTTGTCAAACTCACATGAAAAGCCCCCAGTTTCTTTGATGTCATTGGAGCTGAGCTGTCATAGTTCTCTTACAATCATTTCTGAGTGGGCAGCCTCTAACAGTCATGGAGCGAGGGGAGCTTCTCAACTCTCCTGGCAAGGGCTGAGCGGTGAGATGGATGTCCACACACATTATTCTTTGGTTTGTTTGTAGCCCAGAAGTCTAGTAGGGAATAATTAAAGCTATCTTCCAACTGGGGATCAGGCACAGATGATGGACTGGGCTCCCTAAGCTGGATGACTTGGAAGAGGAGGTGGCAGTGAGTGGGGCAAAGATCTGATGAGTGGAGCAGTCTAGGCAGCAAGGCCTGGTGCTCGAGGGAACCACATTCCAAGTACGGTGGGAGGCTGGCCCGACCATCCTTACTCCGCCCTCCCATGGTGCCTGAAGCCATGGTGCCTGGTGCAGGAAGGCCAAGGGCTAAGGCATCCAGGTGAGAGCTGTCCCTCGTTACCCAATACTCCTTCTGAAGGAGCTGGTCATGAGAAGGGGACAGAACCTTTCTGCAGGCCAGAGGTGGGGTAGGAAGTGGTGAGGTTGGCAGACCGGAGGCAGTCTGAAATCGCCTGGTCACTGGGCACACATGGGCCTGGTTAGATTCCCATGGGCATCTGAGTATGGGAGTTTTGGACAGGAGATAGAGGCAGCAGCTTTCTTATCTGTGAGCCCTTGTACTCCCCTGCTCACCTTGCCTGGGGCTTCTAGATGCAGGGACTCAATTGTACACCACCTGAGAAAACACTGGAATCTCTGCTAATCAGTGATGTTGGTCAGTGCTACAGATATGACTTTGATAGACACCAGAGTGAAGCCTGCACACATGTGCATTACATTCCTTTTGGGAAGGATTTGTTGCAAGTTTTCAGGCCATTTCTGTTGGTGGGACCTTATTCGTCTCCATAGGCTGATGAAGCCTGGGGAGAATGGGGGCTGCAGACAAGGAAGCTGGTGCCCTGCTTGGGAAGTGATTTGCCGAAGTCCACGTTAGTGAATGTTAGGGTGAACCCTTCAGATGCCCCACCCAGGACTGGGGCTCTCTTCTCCCAGTCACTGGGAACGTTGCCTCCTGCTGGCTCACATCTGAGTTCTTTCTGGGAATTGCCCTCAGTCAAAGAGAGCCCAGCCAAGACCATGTTCCCTTCCTGCATTCACCCAACAAAGATGTTGGTCCAAGAACACTGCCCAATAATGCCCCTGCCTGCTAAGCTTTATCTAAGAGCCTGCTTTTCAGGAGCCTGAGCTAGGCAGCTCCCAGACTATGGGCTTTACATCACTGCATACTTCTTGCATAGGAAGAGAGACAGTGAACACAGCTAAGCTCTACTGCTAACCTCAGGACCCTTAGATTTATGCCCTAAGCACTCCTTCAGAGCCTTGGAGATACGTGTAAAAAAACGGAAGAAGTCCCTGGAGAGAGTGTGCTGCAGTTACCAGGAGCCTGTTTGCTGTGTGTCCTCAGCCCATGCGATGCTTGTGAAAAAATGGAGACAGCAGAGTCTAGTCTCACCTGCAGACACTTTGGCTCTTTATTTACCCAGATGTCCATGGCATCGCAGGAACAAGCCATAGCAGTCCTCACTTCTAGCCAGAGAGCAGGTTTTGCAAAGATCTGTATATTGTTCAGCCCTTTGTAGTAGTCAGGGTTCTCTGGAGGAACAGAGTCAATGGGATGCTGTTAGGAGAGGGAGATTTACTTTAAGGAGTGGCTTCCATGATAGTAGAGGCAGCTGGCAAGTCCAAAATTTGCAGCATGGTCCTGCAGGCTGGAGACCCAGGGAAGAGCTGATGTTACAGCCGGAAGACAATCGGCTGGTGATATTCCCTCTTCCCTGGGAGAGGTCAGTCTTTGTTCTCCTAAGGCCTTCAACAGATTGGATAAAACTCACCCAGAGGGCAATCTGCTTTGCTCAAAGCCTACTAATTTAGATTTTAATCTCATTTAAAAATACCTTCATGACAACATCCAGATGTGTTTAGCCAACTATCTGAGTGCCGCTAAGTTGATACATAACATTAACCATTACATCCTCCACATTGTAAAATCTCCTCCATTCATTTCAGTCCTGGGAGACTTCTGCTCTCATTGCCTTAACAGACCACATGCTCCAGAGCCGGCGTCATTCTTAACTGGGCATGAATGTTGGCCGTCAGGGATTCTTCTGGGGCTTTACCTTTTCTTGTGCACGGTGTGCATTTTTTGATCTATCACATTTCTATTTACCATGGGCTTGAGAGTTTATTCTGTGAAGGGCCAGTGAGTAATGATTTTAGGATAGGCAGGCTACATATATCTCCGTTGTATATTCTTCTTTGTTTTGGAACTCTTTGAAAATATAAAAACCATCTTAGCTTGCTGCCCATATTAAAACAGGCCAAGGGCTAGATTGGCCTGCAAGCTGCAGTTTGCCAGCCCTTGATTTAAACTCCTAATATTCCAGGTGCATCTGGATGCTTGACATTCCTGGGCCACTTCACATCGCTAAGTGCCCTCCTCCAAACTCTTCTGAAGCCCGATTGTTCTGTAGAAACCTAAATAACACAGATGCTGTGAGGGCAACTGGAAGAGAAGAGCCTCTCTTTGCAAAGCTCTAATCACCAAAGTTCCCCCAAAAGATGTTTCGAAAACTTGTTTTGAGAGAAGGAAAGCTGCAGAGCATGGGGAAGGCGTCTCCATCATGAAAGCTTTATGCTGGGAGAACAAAGGGTGAAGAACATAGACCATCAGCCTCCTTCCCACCATGATTTTCCAGCACAGTCTCTTCCAATTCTGTTTCATGCTTAGGGTCCCCAACAGAGAGTGCTACCCTGAGTGGCCCCCAGGCTGGGAGGAGGGGAGCTGCCTGGCTATGACAGCTGCCTCTGGCTGACGAAACACTGTCCTGGAGCCTGGGACCTGGAAAGGTGCCTGCTAGGTGGGCTGGAGCCACAGGCAGCCAGCGAGACCCCCTCAGCCCCACAGAGAGCCTTCCAGGACCAGAGACATGGATTATGAAACCTAGCTTTTTGGTGTGTATGTGGAGGGTGAGGGGTGGCAAGGATGAGGGTTTTTACAAACCGCCAGTGAATCAACTTAACTGAGTGATCCTTTATGAAAACGTGAACTCTTACCCTGGCAGATGATATTTTAGTGTGTGTGGGCTCCTCCCTGAATGAGAGTTCAATGAGAATGGAAATAGCTCCATTCATTGCTCCTCTAGGTTTGTATTTGATCTCTGGTTTTAAAGAACCCCTTTCTCATCACTTGAACTTTCATTCTTGGGATTCCTTTCCTTCCCCTCTGTCTCTCCCTCCCTCTCTCCTTTCTTCCCTCTTTCCTTTCCTTCCTTTCTCCATCAATGATATGGTGAGGCTTTGTGTCCCCACCCAAATCTCCTCTTGAATTGTAATCCCCATAATTCCCACACGTCAAGGGAGAGACCAGGTGGGGATAATTGAATCACGTGGGCAGTTGTTTCCCCCGTGCTGTTCTCATGATAGTGAGTGAGTTCTCATGAGATCTGATGGTTTTACAAGGGGCTCTTTTCCCTCTGCTCAGCACTTTTCCTGCTACCTTGTGAAGAAGGTGCCTTGCTTCCCCTTTGCCTTCTGCCATGATTGTAAGTTTCCTGAGGCCTCCCCAGCCATGTGACACTGAGTCGATGAAACCTCCTTCCTTTATAAATTACCCACTCTTCAGCAGTTCTTTATAGCAGTGTGAAAATGGACTAATACAATCCCTTTCATCATCTGTCATGTACCTGTGATTGCAGGTATTGTGAGAGGTAAGGTATTATACCTATTCTCAGGTAGCTCAGGGGAGGGCTTCCATAAAGCAAATATGGAAGAATCTCTGTTCATTGTGATCTTCTCTTTCTCACCTGAAGTATTGTGCCTGTGATATTAGTGGGAGAATGCAAATGTACCGAGCACTGGATTAGCTTGGGGACCCCTTCCGGATGACAGCTGTTGCTATAGGTGGTGTCTGTCCCCATACCTGCTCCCCTTTGTCCTGAGAGGATCCATCTTTGGAGCACCAGGCTGTTCAGGCTAATTGCCTTTCTCCTCACAGGGCTGGGCAGAGCTCAGCAGACAAAGGCTCGCCTGTCAAAGAGTTCCCACCCCACGGCTGAACATTATGACCTTGTGGCAAACTCCAACCCTAAAGGAACCTGCCAGAGTGAGGTGCCCCAGAAAACAGACACCAGGAGTGCCAAATACAAAGGGCAATATCTCTCGGAGGTTAGAACAAGAATAATTCTCCAAGACCTTTCCAGAAAGTGTAACCATATATTTCAGAAAAATGCATTGTGTGTTTTATTAGAAGAACACATATTTTGTCCTAAGTTGGCGTTTAGATTTGATTAAAAATAGTTTGTTACAGCTACTGCTGTTTGGATCAATTAGAATCAAGCCTGTAAACAACTTTCTCCTATAGAGACTGTCCCAAGTCTGTTTAGGGTCCCAGAACTGTCCCCTGGGAAACCTGGGGAGTGTGTATGAGGACTTTTTTTTTTTTTTCCTAAATGCCAGCATTGGACCGATCATTCTAGAGTTTGTACTTTATTCCTAATTAATAAATTTTTCAGAATTATTCCATTTTATTACTTTTTCTTTGTGAAGTAGAACATTTAAACAGGATCCTCTTATGGTAAATCATTCAGATCCAGCTAAAGTTCAGGAGAATAATAATAGATGCTCTGAAAATCATGGAGTGTGTCTTCAGAATTTGCTGCACACAGCGCTATTTTAATTTCTGAGTTAATACAGGTTCTAACTCATGATAACAATGACTTTATGAAGACAGTCTCTGGATAACAAAGCTATTTTCATCCTTTACTGAATGGTTCAGAAATCATACTGCTTTAATGTGTTTTTAATATACTTTTTTTTTTTGCTGTCTGACTTCTTGAAAAATGTTTTGTGATTCAGGAAAGTAAGCCATGTTTGCATGATGGAAAGAAAGAGAGAAATGGCATTGTCTTTTATTCACTTACTTGTCTCATTTATATCTTCATTTTTTAAAAATCAGTAAAATCAGATAATAACAATACCTTCCTTATAGGTTGTTGGAGGCCTAGGGCTTCTGCCATGCCGAAGATGACATCTCAGTTTCCATCTTCCAAATTCCTTGTTTTCTCTCTTTCCTCCTCGGTAACTAATAAACAAATGCTATATGCTAGAGATTGAACTATATAAAGGATATACAATGTTAAGGAAAATTCCAAGTAAAATAGCAGAAATTATATATAGAATGAAAAATGTTACAATATAAACATGGTGGGAGATCCTCAATATCCCCCTCTTCTGTTTTTCTTCTTTCTCTGCTATCAAAAAGAGATCTTGGAGTTTCCTTGGTTTTTCTTAGTTGAGTAAGTCCTTTCTGAGGCACTAAAGGGAGCCTCTTTCACACTTGAAAGGGGTGAAAGTGTTGGGTCCCCAGAAGAGTATCTGGGTCTCTGTGTTGAAGAGGGAGAGTGACTTCATCTTTGGAGAAAAACGTGTTTGTAGACCCTTTGCATTTGGAGGCTGTGGGACCCGTGGCAATACTTAGGGTGACCACATTTCCAGGAAAGCCGTTGTCCTCTGTGTCCCAAGGCTGGAAGAGGAAAGTTGCCCAATCTCCTGTATGATGGGTCTTCAGGGAAGGCAGAATGTGAAGATGCACAGATGGAGGCCTCAGAGGCTCCACAGGGGCTCCTAGGACAGCTGGCCTTAGGGAGATGCCCGGGTGTGGACCTGAAGGAGCTGAGCACCAGAGGCTGAGAACTGAGGGAGCCATGGAGCACCAGGTGGGTGCATTCCTCCCTGGGAGATCAAGGAAGCCTGTGCCTGGGCAGCAGCCAGCACTGTCTTAGACTGAGAGGACCAGCGTCAATGGCAGCTGACAGCAAAAAGCAGGGAAGGATACGGGGAGTACCAGGAGAGAGATTCTGGACTTCTCATTCCTTTGGCATGTGGGTCAGACTGGCTTTATTTTTTATTTGTCAGATTAGAATAGGCATGACTTTACTTGCAGCCTGAATCTGCAGAGCAGTTCACACTATTACCTAAGCATACGCAGCAGGACTGTGGGGCTTGTTGTAGGGGACTCTCCCCTCCTGCCACTGTCTTCAAAATTAAATGTCTTACATATGACTATCGTGTCTTTCTCAGACACTCAGTTAATTCATTCATTCACTCAACAAACTATATGTCACAGTTGCTATCTCAGCTCACTCCTTGTTCTGGAAGCTTCATGGTTCCCCATGACCCACTGCAGTAAGACCCTCTGTGGTCTGGCTCACAATTACCCTCATCTTTCCAGGCTAACCTCTCCATCCTCCACATGTACACTTCCCAGTCAGAATATGGACGAACTCTTCCCAGATGTCCACATGTGACCTGGGCTGTCCTGCCTTATGCCCCTGCCGGTGCCTTTCTTCTGCTTGGAATGGCCCTGGGCCCCAGGTCCATCACCCACTGTCTCCTCCAACCCCCTCCAAAGCCCAGTCGTTCAACAGAAATCTAAATGGCAGAGACCCTGTGAGGACACCAGAAGAGAAGGGCCTCCCTCTCCGAAACCCTAATGACCGAAGCTCCCACGAAAGATGTTTCAGAAGCTTGTTTTGAGAGAAGAAAAACTGCAGATGCTGGGGAAGGCGTCTCCGTCATGAAAGCTTTATGCTATAAGAACACAGGGTGAGGAGAGACCACTGAAGAACACAGACCGTCAGCCTTCCTCCCTCAGTGGTTTTCTCAGCACAGCCCCCCTCCAATTCTGTTTCATGCTTAGGGTCCCCAACAGAGAGCACTGCCCTGAGTGGCCCCCCAGGCTGGGAGGAGGGGATTGGCCTGGATGACAGCTGCCTCTGGCTGACGCCACACTATCCTGGAGCCTGGGGCCTGGGGCAGTGCCTGCTAGGTGGGCAGAAATCTCAGGCAGCCAGCGAGACCCTCAGGCCTGCAGCGAGCCTTCCAGGTTCTGAGACATAGATGATTAAACCTAGCTTTTTGGTGTGTATTTTGGGGGGTGGGGTTAAATCACTCATGACCCTTGGGTGGTTTTGAATCTCTCTGAGTCTTGGGCATCTCTTGGGAAAAAGAAAATGATGTCAGCAGACAGTTGCAGGGAAGTCAGCTTTATACTTCATATTCCACCAGGGTCAGCTCAAACCCACCCACTGTCAGGCTTTTCCTAGTTCCCGGCTCCATGGTTGTTACATCTCTGACTTTGAACTCCTGCAGCGCTGGATCTGTAGCTCTCTCATGGTACTTGTAGCTGTAAAGTCGGGTAGCTGTGAAGTCGGATAGCTGTAAACTCCTGTAGGCCAGAGCCGGCTCTGACAAACCTCTGTATTCCCTGGTCACAGCTGATGGAATGGAGTAGAAATTATTCACACTTGGTTGATTTGAAAGCTCATAATATTAACCAACATTTATGGAAGCTTTTTTTCTACGTGGCAAGCAAGCATTTTACACAGGGTTTTTTCATGTCTTTCTCACCAGGAGACCTCATGGGGTGGGTACTCTGATTATCCCCGATGACATTTTGAAGAGGTGAAGTAGCTTGCCGGAAGTCATTCAAGCAAGCATGGGGTGCCCTTGGGACTCAGCCCAGGCAGTCTGATGGCGGCTCACCCTCTCACCTCCAGTGCTGTAGTTCTGCTAGTTTCTTGGGACTCAGCCCAGGCAGTCTGATGGCGACTCACCCTCTCACCCTCCTGTGCCATAGGTCTGCTCGTTCACACGCATGTGATGGTGTGAGCTATCAGATGGGGTTCCACACCATCTGAAACCCCACCCTGAAAGAGGTTTCAGACGGTTGTTTTGAGAGAAGGAAAACTGCAGACAACAGGGAAGGCTTCTCCATTACAAAAGCTTTAAGTTAGGAGAAAAAGGGAGAGGAAGGGCCATTGAAAGAATGCAGATCCCCCTAACTGGTTGAGCTGGTGGTGTGAGCTGTCTTTTGCAACTTACAGAAAAACAGTGTTCTCCTCAAAGAAGAAATGAAGATGATTACCCAAAAGACCCATGGCTTTACAGCCTGGCTGACATTGGAATCCCCTGGAGAACTCTTTTTTTTTTGACACCTGGTGAGGTCTGTGGAGAGAAGCCTGCAAGGGAGTGTGAATCTTCCCTTATTTTTTGTTTTTGCCCCTGGCAACCACCTTTCAACTTTCTGTCTCTGTGAATTTCATTGTTCTGTGTACCTCCAAGTGGAATCATATGGTTTTTGTCCTTTTGAAACTGGCTTATTTCATTTAGCATAATGTCCTCAAGGTTCATTCATGTTGTAGCATGTGTCAGAATTGCCTTCCTTTTCAAGGCTGAGTAATATTCCATTGTGTGGATAGACCACATTTTGCTTATCCATTCAGCTGTTGATGGATACTTGGGTTCTTTGCACCTCTTGGCTATTACGAATAATGCTGCTATAAATATGAGTGTGCAGATATCTGTTTGAGTCTCTGCTTACAATTCTTTCGGGTATATACTCAGCAGTGGAAGTGCTGGATCATTTGATAGTTCTATTTTTAATATTTGAGAAGTTGTTAAACCATTTTTCACAGTGGCTGCACTGGGAGGATTGATTGAGCCCAGGAGTTTGAGGCTGCCGTGAGCCGTGATTGCACCACTGCACTCCAGCATGTGTGATAGAGTGAGCTTCTGTTTTAAAAACAAAAGTAGAATGATATAGATAAAACACACTTGCCATTGAGGGTGGCATTTAGTAAACATTCAGCAGATGCTTCTCTCCTCACTGTTCCCCTTTCTTGCCTTAATCTCAGAATCCTACCTTGATACGAAACAGTATCACATGTGTGCACCTAGGGGAGAAGAAGAAAAGAAACAGCTGGAAACACAGATCTCACTGGATTACAGAAGGCCTTGAATGCTACTCAAGTAATTTGGACTTTCTTCTGCAGATAGCTGCAGTAATAGGTTGAACTGTGTCCCCTCAAAATTAATATGTCAGAATGTTATTCCCCACAGTATTTCAGAATGTGAACTTATTTGGAAATTAGGTCACTGCAGATGTATTAAGTTAGGATGAGGTCATGCTGGAGTCAGGTGGGCTCTAACCCAACACAACTGGTATCCTTATAAAAAGAGGACCTCTGGAGGCAGACATGTACATAGGGAGAACACCATGTGAAGATGAAGGCAGAGATCAGGCCATGCTTCTATGAGCCAAGGAACACCAGATTGCCAGCAAACTATCAGAAGCTAGGGGAGAGCTTGGAATGATCCTCCCTGCTCCAAGCCCTCAGAAGGAACCATCTCTGCTGCCACCTTGATCTTGAACTTCCAGCCTCAGGAACTATGAGACAATACTTTTCTGTTTTCTGTTATTCGTTGTCACCCAGTTTGTGGTGTTTTGTTATGGCAGCCCTAGCAAACTTACACAAAGACTCCATCTTTGTGGAGGTGGTGTCTCATTATGTTGCCCAGGCTAGTCTTGAACTCCTGGGCTCAAGCAGTTCTTCTACCTCGGCCTCTCAAAATGCTGGGATCACAGGTGTGAGCCATCATGCCAGGTAGTATACGTCCTCATGGCATGTATTGGTTCATTTTTTGTGGTATGTATTTTGTTGAGCCTGTCCTGTGGGTCAGGCATATTGAAGCCTGGGGTTTAAAGGTAAACATGAAAGAGAAAGCACGTGTCATTATGGGCCTACACTTTAGTGCCAAGTAAACAGTGACTATACAGTGTCATTTCTGGGGACGGGGAGTGGCATCAGGACCAATCAGCAAGGTAAAAAGCAGGGCGCACATACTGATGGGGGTGCTGCTTTAGGTACAGCAGCCAGGGAAGGCCTCTGAGGAAAGACTGGGGTGTGAGAAAGCCAGTGCTAGCCTGGGGGAGTGCTGGAGGCAGCAGTGAGAGCTGCGTGTTTGGGAGTCAGGAGGTGAGTGCGGCCCCTGGCGAGTGTGTGCGTAGGCATTTGGTTCTCGGCGTGCCGGGCAGCAAGGGAACCATGGGATTCAACATGCATTTTTTTTTTTGAGATGGAGTCTTACCCTGCTGCCCAGACTAGAGTATAGTGGCGTGGTCTCAGCTCACTGCAACCGCCACCTCCTGGGTTCAAGCGATTCTCATGCCTCAGCCTCTCAAGTAGCTGGGATTATAGGCACTGTCTAAGATGCCTGGCTGATTTTTGTATTTTTAATAGTGATGGGGTTTCACCATGTTGGCCAGGCTGGTCTCGAACTCCTGACCTCAGGTGATCTGCCCACCTCAGCCTCCTAAAGTGCTGAGATTACAGGCATGCGCCACCACACCCAGCCTCAACACACATTTTATAAGAGCAAACACATGGAGGAGTGTTCTGTTTGAGGGCCTGTAGCTGTTGGGCTGTGTGCAAAGCATAAGAGCCCTGAGATCCACAAGGAGAGGCAGGAGTTCCTGGAAGTGGTGGAGATGAGGGCACCACCATGAGCTGCCTCCTTCTGGCATCATCAAGCAGCGTCCTGACCCCTTTAATTCAAAGGCAAACAAGTTCAGGAAGCACTGCTATGAGCTGCTGCCTGGAAAGGTGTATGGGGTGGTCTCAAAAGGTGAAAAGACACAGGGAGGCCCTGCCCACAGGGCCGTCTCCTGCAGGCAGCGGAGGCTGGATCACAGCAGCTCAGGCAAAGAGCAGTAAGTCTGAAGAGCCAAGGGCGCTCTGTGCAGCGGGAGCGGGAGGGGAGCAGCGTCATTAACATCGCTGCCATTTGTCATCATCAGAAGATATTTATTAAGCACCTAATTGAGCCTGATACTGTGCTTGTGTTTTATTTTCAGAGCTCGTAAGGACTAAACAATGTGCAAACAAGCAAAACAAATATCCATATAAGGCGGGTTACTTGTTTTATTAATTTTCCTTTTCTCGCGTCTCTTCTTTCTCTTCTCCTGGTTTCGGACTCCCCACCCGTGGCTAATTACAAATGACTTGTATGCATAAAAGGTTATCATGGAGCTGCGGTTCACCCTCCAGTGAGCACCTCACAGCCCAACCCACACCCTCCACCAACACACGCTTGTCTACACATAGTGCACACACAGCCCACCACACAAAACTACCCTTACACACACACACACCACACACAGCCCAGACCACACATTCCAATACACCGCATGCATGCAACACACACACCACACAGATACACACAACACACTACACACACCCCACACCCCACAATACACCGCACACACACAGTCTGCAGGCTGTCTAGAGGCTGCTGCTGCTGTCCAGGGGGATGTGGTGAAAAGACCAAGCTTTTAGGGACCATGTGGGCCCAGAAATGGACAAAAGGAAGGAGCTGCGACAAGCAGGTGAGCTGAGGGCCACTTGCCAGAACAGAGTCCAGCAGTTCTGCCTCACGCTGTGGAGACACTCCCTGGCCCCAGCCCCAGGCCCAGCGAGCAAGGCACCTCAGGGCTTCCACCTTCTCTCCCACGTTACTTCACTCTCAAAGAGAAGGGCTGCTGTCTTGTGCTGATTCTTATGTCAAAGCTGGCAGGCAGTAGGGCGTACAGCAAGGGTAAAAGGTGGGTATGCAGAGTGCGGCCGCTGCCCTCTGGCCCCTCTCGGAGGCTGGAGTGTGGAGGGCTCAGCCCCGGGCCCTCCCTCTCCCTCTCCCTGTCATTACCCTTACCCCCAAAACAGGACAAGCATCGCTGCTCCCTTCTTCCCATGGCTGTGGGGTAAACCCTTCCTCACATAGTCTGGCTTTGGGAAAGCAGGCAAATTACTCTTTGATCTGCTTGACCTGAGTTTCTCTAGCCCTCCCTTGTTCAGGAGAAAGGAGTCCTCCCTGCCTCCCGCCTGGCTCCAGAAGGTCTGCTTTGTGATTTGGGGCCAAGTCTGACTATTCATTCAAGTGTTCCATTGCCTTATTTTCTCCTCCTTGTCTGGCGACTCTTCGAGAGACGGTGCCCTGCACAGGACCTAGGTAGTTGATTTTCTCAGCTTGTGTTCTCCCTCACTCCCTCACCTCCTCACCCCTTTACCCCCCACCTCCTTACCTCCTACCTGGTGTCTTCCTCACCTCCACTGGAGAGTATCCAGGCTGAGCAAGGGCAGGTGAGGGGGTGCTCAGGAAATGCACAAGCACCTGGGGGCAATGCAGGACGGGGGCCACTGTAGGGAATATGGTGACGTCGGGTCCCTCAGGGGCCTGGGCAGGGTTCTTCTAGTCAGGGGCAGAAGGGGAGGCTCGCCACCACAGCCTCCTGCCCAGGAAGGAGGAGGACTTTCTCTTCCCCTTCATTCTCCTCCTCCCCACACTTTCTCCTACTCCTCCAAATTCATCTTTCTTTTCTCTTCCCTTTCCTTCCCCTTGCCCTCCACTCCTTCCTCCTCCTGTCAATCAAAAAATGATACACCAGGGCCCAGTTTTAGGGCAGCCCTCCAGGGGCTCCTACACACTGTGAAGGGAGGCAGGCAACAGGCAAGTCAGTCCATAGGTGCCACGGGCGCTGGTGGACGCTGCAGGGAGAGAACACAGGTCAATGAGGCGGGGGTGGGGAGCCGCTTGAAGTCAGGGAGCGCCACTCGCATGAGGAGCCTTTAGGTGGAGGCCTGAGCGAGGAGGAACAAGCCACCAAGTAAAAATCCAGGGGGAGGAACAGCAAGGAGCAGGCTGGAGGGTGGGAAGAAGCTGAGGGTCAGAGGGAGCGAGTGAGGGAGGGTTGGGGGAGCAGGAGTCAGGACCAGGACAGAGGGCGAGGAGGCCTGGCAGGGCATGTTCAATCCTAATGAAAACTGGGAGGGGGAGATGCGATTGTGCTGCATGAAATATGGATTATCAGCAGGCAAGGTCAAGGCTGAGCGACCAGGAGAGGGGACGGGGGCTTGTATTGGGATGTAGCAGTGCTGATGATCTTGAGAAGTGGCCAGGCTGGGGATAGGCTTTAGAGGTCATTAGCACCGAGTTTCAAGCCACGACCCTGGCTGAGCTCACCTGGGAGGACACTGGATAAAGAAGAGAAGCAGGCCGAGGACAGAGCTCTGGAGTTTCTCAAGATGTGGAGGGCTGGGGGTGGCAGGTGAGGGGTCAAAAAGAGCACTCAGAATGGGCGGCAATGAGGTAGGAGTTGAGAGTGGTTCTGTGGAAGGAGGAATTGTCAACTCAGCGTGTAACAAACAGCCCCCAAACCTCTGTGGTGTGTGAGGATGAGCGCCGACTTCACTAACCAGTGTAGCTCAGTTGGGCCTTGGCTCATCCATGCTGGCTCATTCTGCCGTGCGCATCTCTCATTCCTCTCCCGGGACCAGTGGATTCTTCTCGTGGGGATGGCAGAGGTGCGAGACTACAGAGACTTGTCAGCTCTTTAGTCCCATCATGCTGGCTAGCCTTCCATTGACCAGAGCAAGTCATACTGCAGAAGCTGAAGGGAAGTGGGAAATGGGTGCCCCTCTTTGGTGAGAGGAGCTGCAAGGTCATGTGGTGAAAGGTGTGCCTGCAGAGAGACTTTTGAGACAGGTGAAGAACAGCAGCTGTCACAGCGTCTACCAAGGGAGGCAGGGAGGAAATTGTTTCTAGAAGGAAGGAGTGGCCAGTCATGTCAAATGCCCCCGAGAGGTCAGGTAAGATGGACAGGAACGTGGGCCAGATGGCCACTGTTGGAGACCTTGACAGGGCAGTTAGTTCCAGTAGAGTGCTGGGGATGAAAGGCTCACTGAAGTCAGTTGAGAAGAGACAGAATTGAGACAGTAGAAACAGTGTCTATAGACAACACTTCCAAGGTTTGCTGTGAGGGCCTGAGGGGCACAAGGTGTAGCTGCAGGGGGGATGCAGGTTCCAGGAGGGGCCCCCCCACTCCTCTTTCTCCCCTCCTCCTCCTCCTTCTCCTCTTCCTTCTCTTCTTTTTCCTTTCCCTTCTCCCCATCTTCCTCCTTCTCCTCCTCTTCTGCCTCCTCCTTCTTATTCTCCTTACTCTTCCTCCTCCCCCTCCTCCTCTTCTTCCTTCACTGCCTTCTCTTCCTTTTTCTCCTTTTCTCTTGCTGTCTCCTTGATCCCAGGAGTCAGCACTAAATCAATACTAATAGTACTAAGTCAATATTTAACTATAGTTCAGCATTATGGATTAAACGAATTTCTGAGGGCCTGGCTATTAATTACGGCATTGTTCTTAGGGGAATTTGTATCCTGAGTAACCAACAGCCAACTTAAAAAAAAAAAACACTTTTAATTTGAGATTGTAGTGTGTGTGTAAACATCCATTAATAACACACACACCCCAGAAGTCCTGGTTTATGTGACTCTGTGGCTCTCTGTGATGCTGATTCATTTGTGGGTAAGGGGCCTGAAGGAGGGGGATGAGGGTAATGAAGAGAAGAACCATGGGAGGGAGAGAGGTGTGGTAACTGCTGTGGATATTGTGCTTTGGACCCAGGGTCCAAGAACTTCTGCCAGCTGTGGGGAAGGGGCTCGGGGGACAGGGAGAGCCTCTGAGGGCCACGGCATAAAGCGGGCTCCTGGGGCCCCCAGGGTGCCAAAGTGCTGTGACAGAGTTGGAAGCCAGGATGCTGACAGCAGGGCTAGTGTTGGAGAGGACAGACAGGCCAGAGTGTAGCTGTGCTGGTGCACAACCATGGGGGATCCTGGACATAACGGGACAGAGAGGACCTGGTTGAGTAAGTAGGGATAGGCAGCAGCGAAAGCTGACTTGGAACTGATGCTGCACCGGCGTTTGCTGGCTGGCTTATAGACACGGACAATGACGCATACCCTGTAGCTTGTCCTCTGCGCTCATTTTGGTCATCGTTGCTAGGCATTGTGTGCTAGGGTGTACAGGACAATGGGCTTAAAGAAGTTTGGGGCTGCTTATTCTTCTTGTGCAAGTCACTTAAGCTTTCTTGGCCTTAATTTCCCCATCTGTGGCATGGATGTAATTAAATTTATTCTCTAGTGTTGTTTGGGAGCTCTTTGTAAAGCGTTATACATATATCTATGTACCTATGCGTCTCTATAAGCACAGCTGTACCTGTGTGAATTCATACATATCTCAATTAGGATAGATTGTCTCAACTTCCAACATTCTGTCCCATCATATACAGGATGTCCCAGAGCACGTTATGCCTCCAGGCTACCTTCCTTTCATTTCTCCAACAAGTCTACTGAAATATCCTAGACTCAAGGGGATGCCATTCCTGATCTAGAATGTCCTCCAGACTCACATCCGCTGAATGA
Organism: Plecturocebus donacophilus; assembly: GCA_004027715.1. Taxonomy (NCBI): domain Eukaryota; kingdom Metazoa; phylum Chordata; class Mammalia; order Primates; family Pitheciidae; genus Plecturocebus; species Plecturocebus donacophilus. The sequence goes on from PVKP010005826.1 coordinate 58,678, forward strand.
AATGCCATCCATCCTTTAAGGCCCCCACTCAATGCCACCTTCTCCATGTAGGTTTCATGGATCCCCTGTATGATCTTTCCTTCATCCTCTGAACCTGCACAGCTCTTTGTACCATCCTGCGGGATGGTCACATTCAGCTTTGGGTTATAGGTACTTTGTAAGTGACTCAAATTTGCATTTATCTAGGAAATGAATGAAATGCAAATTACTTGAATTCCTTATTTATTTAATAAACACAAAGGAAGCATAGATTGTGGTCCCATTGTGGGAGAAACGGTGTCTGCTCCCAAGGGGTTTACAGTCTACTGTGGACTCTAATGAGCCATCATGGTGCCTTTCATGGTGGAGGACAAATGCCAAATGCTCATCAGACCCTGCAGTTATAGGACCCCAGGTTTCTGCTGTGAGGCAGGGGTCATTTAGAATCTGTGTGGTCCAGATTCACAGATGCCAGTTGGGGATGGATCGTTTAAATTAGCAAAAGACCTGTGGAGAGGTTGTTTGGGTGCAGGGACTACCTCAAGAGTCAGTCTTCCCTCCCCAGTTTCTGCCACAGTCAGGCCAATTTTCCTACTTTCCCTATATAGTTACAATTTTATCTCCATAAATTCTCCAAGCTAGAACCTCATAGTGCATTAGGGCTTTGCCTTCAATGCATTACCACCCTAATTCATCATGCTGCTCTAAATGATGGGTGCTCCGAGCCCAATAAATCACCCTGCACTTCCGAGCTCACGGCATAATGAATACGGAGCTTTGGAAAGAGACAGAGCTGATTCTTTGTCTCCCTTCCCTGGCAGTCTCTTCATTAGGAAACCCATTTTAACTATACTTGGGGTAAAGATGGGGCAATGGTGGGGTGAAGTATGGGGGCACAAGACTAGGAGGAGGTAGAATTAGAGTCCAGATTCCCTCCCTCCCTGCCTCCCTTCCTTCTTTCCCTCTTTTTTTCTTCCTTCCTTTTTAATGTTAACAAATACTTATTAAGCACATACTTCAGTGCAATAAAATCATGCCTGAAATTCCAGAAACCAAATACCTGAATTTGCTTATCCTTGCCTTAAATATATGCACCCTCCAAGAATCTTTAGTCAATGCTGTCTCTGCTGGAGGGGTAGCCCCCGTGAACCGTGAACACCTTAGTGCAGTGTAAACTGGTGGATCAGATAAACCCTGGCACACACTGAGCTCCTAAAGGACTGTAGCACGCAGTGGGAGGGTCATGGGCTGATTCTGGAGACAGTGGGCTCAGGAGGGTCAGCATGGTAGGGGGCTCTGATCAGTGAGAGGTGAAGGTTTTGGCTCCTGATAGATCTCCAAAGGGGATCTGAAAATACACATTGCATTTATGACATACATTACATAATGATGAAATTCAGGCGAGTCACTTTACACAAATACACTTTTCCATATTTGTAAAATGAGGATGTTCTCAATTATTTTTGCTTAGGAATTTATCCTAAGAGAATAGCTAAAGGCTATACACAATGACTCAGCTACAGGGATGCACAATGGCATTGCTTGTAATAGTGAAACATTGAAAATAACAGGTGCCCAACAACACTGTGAAACTAGCAAATTACATGATGGTACTTCACATAATGGTACATCCATACAATAGATTAAAATGCAGTCTTTTAGCTTAGGTAGCACTGTCTGAGAGGTCATCTACCTATCTGAGAGGAAGAGGGAGACATAGAGATGTCATGCATGATAAAATAAGTTTAAAAAATAGTTTACAAAAACTGATATATATATATATATATATATATTAGTGTACTTCTATCTGGTTTACAAATATAGCTATATCTGTATGAATATCTGGAAGGAGAAAGAACCTGAAGGAGTATGAGAGAACGTTTGGAAGGACAAACACTGAATGTTCACAGTGTTAGCTCTCCATGACGAGGTTAAGGATTACTTTGCTTTTCTTTTTAATTTATCTGCATTTTCTAATTTTTCTACAATAAGCATAGGCTACCTATGAAATAAAACATTAAAATTAATAAACCTTTAGACCAAGGTTCATAGCAGCATTATTTACAAGAGCAAAAGATGAGTCCAGGATCAGAGCAAAATAAACGTCCATCCACAGATGACTAGATAAACCAATTGGGGTCTATACATACAGCCTTGAAAAGGAAGGATATTCTGGCACATGCTACCACATAGATGAACTCAAAGACATTTTTCTAAGTGAAATAAACCACTCACAACAGGACAAAGATTATGTGATTCTACTTACCTGAGATGCCTAGAATAGGTAAATTCTTAGAAAGTAGAATAGTTGTTATTGGGGCTGGGATATCAGGAGGGGTAACGGAATTTGTATTTAATTCTACATTTATTTAGATAGCAATTAGTATTTAATGGGTACAGAGTTTCTGTTTGGGATGACAGAAAATTTCTGGAGGTGGATTGTGGTGATGGTTGTTCAACAATGTAAATGTACTTAATACCACTGAATCGTATACTTACAAATGGTTAAAAAGGATAAATTTGGCTGGGTGTGGTGGCTCATGCCTGCAATCCCAGCACTTTGGCAGGTGGAGGTGGGAGGGTCGTTTGAGCCCAGGAGTTTAAGATCAGCCTGGGCAACATAGGGAGACCCTGTCTCTACAAAAAAAAAAACAAAAACAAACAAAAAAAAATTAGCTGGGTATGGTAGTGGGTGCCTGTAATCCCAGCTACCACGGAGGCTGAGGTGGGAGGATCTCTGAGCCTAGGAGGTCAAGGCTGCGGCAGGCTATGATTATACCACTGCATTCCAGCCTGGATGACAGGATGAGATCCTGTTCCCAAATAAGAAGGTAAATTTTATGTTGTACCACAAGAAAAATAGATAGATAATGGATAGATGGATCAATTTATGGATAAGTAAAATCAAATGAAGAGATGCTTCCCGACGGCCCTTCTGGGTCTGACGCTGTGCTCTCTCCACCTCTGCAAGTCTCAGCCAGGAAGAGAGGAGGAGAGAATGAAAAGAAACAGCTCCATTCTCTGGAACCCATGGGTGGACAGAGGGCTCCCGGGACCCCATTGCATTGTCAGAGAGACAGGGCCTTGGCTCTCCCTAGGACGCCGTGGCTCTGGCTGCCTCGTGAAGAGACCTGGAAGCTGGGGCAGAAGTGGGGAGCGCTGTTTTCACAAGGCTAATTAACCAAATGTGTTTTCCTCAAGTGTGTCTGTGTTTTCACATTAGGTTTTGCTGCAAAGAGGATATTAGAGCTAATTAGACTCACAGCTTTAGACGGATCTCTGAATAACCAATAAGTTATCTCTTATGAAAACATGCTAGTCAACACAGCTATCCTCTGCCTTAATCGCACGTCTCTGCGGCCCACCAGGTACCAAGGCTCCCACGTTAAAAGATTTGCAATCGGCCGGAGACAGAATTCTAGGAAACCTCTCGTCTGCCGCAGGAAGGCTTTTCATGGCTCGATGGAGGCGGGACTCTCACTACTCTTCATCACCAGCTCTTGCCTGAGGCAGACCAGATTCTCTACCACCCTCATCTGTGCCGGGGCCCCCTGCCTGATCTCACTGTAGGAGACCCTTCATGAGGAGACTTTCCCAGCCCACCTGGAAAGGTGTCTTCCTTCCTCAGCACTGCCTGCCCCCAGTACCTCCCAAGGATAGGCTGCTATAGCCAAGTTTCAAAGGGGCTCTGCACCCCACCCTCACCCAGCCACAGCAGATTGGCCTTGGGGTGGACACCATCCCATGAGAAACCATTCCAGAGGTGAGATTGAACCAATCCGAGTCTCTCTTGGGGGAATCTGGAATAGAGACATGGAGAAAATGGTTCTGTTAGCTGCATAGTGCTTTTGTTTCAGGTTGACAGATTCTAAATCTTAAGCAGAGGTTTAATAAAGTTTAAAAATTCCGGCTGACCCAGGAAAGAAAGGAATTGAGATAGCTTGAGACACAGAGCAGAAGAATCTCCTGGGCTGCCACTGCGTTCTAAACTAGTCATTGTGTCTCCCCTTTGTGAGTTCAAGTTTGCAGGAGAAACTGGCTGGCTCAGCTTGGGTCAGGGGTCAACCCTTGGGACAATCAGTTCCAGCCAGGGGCAAGATCACAAGGGCAGAAATAGTTCCTGGGGGCTCACCCTGAGTTTAAGGGGTCTTCCCAGAGAAGGGGCATTTTGAGGGCCAGGTAGCCACCTTGAGAGGTATCTGGAGGGGGGTGGGTAGCCAAGATGAAGACAGAGCAGACCAAGGCGGTGTACAAAGGGAGAGGGGAGAGAACCAGAGGCAGGAGGTGGGCAGAGGCTGAGAGTTTAAGGAACAGGGCGCCCTCACATTCAAAGTTCAAGGGTAGGCTTCAACTCACATCTTGGAGTCCCATCCTCTGTGGCCACCATCTGAGAGGCTCTTCCCTTGATAAAATCATTCTGCACATGTTCTATTTATCACTCCCCTCATGAGAAGACATAACTGCCTGTGAACCTGACAGTACTTGTGAAGCTGGGGTGGAAGGAAGGATTTGCTCTTATCTGATCATGGCCATTTTTGCCTAGCTGTGCAGGCAGGTTACTATGCTAAAACTTAATTCCGAAGATGACTGTGTCTGTTTCCACCTCCCACTGCTGCTCAGCTTCGGCAGGCTCCTACAAACTGAACAGAAAGAACTAAGAGACCGGTGGGCATTGGCACCCCTGTGGGAAGGGCCCACTCTTCCCATTCGAGTTGGGGTATCAAGGTTCTAAGAGCTCAGAATATGATGCAGTGCACAGCTGCCGCCTCTGTGGGATGAAATGACCGAGCTGCTCATGGACTTCCTGGCAGTTCTTACCATCTTACCAGTTTCTGGCTTGGAGGACATTTTGCTCAAATTCTCTGCAAACAACCTGCAGCTGTGGCCCCTTGGAAAGCATGGTGCCCTGAAAGAATCAGGATGAAAGAGGAGCACCACAGGGCAGTGGGTGCCAGTCATGTGGAGGCTAATTGTGGGCCACCCCTTGGGAGGGACAGTCAAGCAGAGGAGGGGAGAAGGTGAGTTTTCAACTCAGGAGCTGATGAGTGACACGTGTGCGTCAGAGAAGGTGTTATTGATACGGAGGGTGGATCTGGGGAAACTTCTAGGAAAGAATAGTTGCTTTCGGGTTGTATTTTTGAAGGCAAGGACAGCGGAGGGTTGGTGGACAGCATAAAGGTAACATGCAGGTAAAAGATATGCCAAACATCCAGGCATGAAAGACAACTGGCTGAGGGGACCTGTGCAGAGTGGGGTCGGGAGAGGTCAGGATTGATCTTTAGGAATCTGCCGAAGGAAATGGCTTAGATCGGAGATTCAGAGCTGAGGCTGGAGAGAGAAGGTGAAATTCACATGGTACAACTGACTATTAGCAGAGAGGAAAGATAGGAAGTTGGCCAAGCTCAGCCATCAGCCAGGTGCTGCTTGTGTTAGAGCCAGCAGCCCTCCAGGCCCTTGTTGATTGTGAATTGACCTGAGGGTGTCAGCGAGAAGCCCAGGCCTGAGTGGGTGGAGGAAACGAAGCCAGGACCCCAGCAATGTTTTGGAGGAGTCTATGAAAAGACCAGTTTCAGGAGGAACTGGATTCTAAGGCTGCGTCATATCCCTCCTTTAGGGCTTGCTTTTCCCTGTCCTCTTGGTAGCAGTGACAGATGGCTAGCAGCCATTTTTGCACAAAATGACTCTACCCGCTGGCCCTATTGATTGTCTCAGGAGTGGACACCATCTCTGACCTGGGCTGGGGGAATTCCTTCCACGAGCATTTGGGATCAAGGCTAAAGGATTCCTGCCTCTGTTTGGGTTGGTTCCTTGAACAGAATGAACGTAAATACTGGGGAGAAACGAGCAAGGCTTCCTCCATGTGGCTGCATTGCAAAGAAAGTTACATTGCAGAAGCAGAGAGAGGAACTGGGCAGCTAAACAGACAAGGCAGGTTGGGAGGAGAGAAGCAGAAGGGCATTTCCTTCTTGGTATGGCCTCTTCCTCGGGCCTGGGACCCCTGGGGCCTTGAGTCCTAGGAGATCCCTCTACAGTATCTTACGTTCTTAACAGTGGGGATATTGTTCCTTAGGAGGCAAAATTAGTTCTTAGGGGTCAAAAAAAGCCAACGTTTTGTGGCCCTCCAAAGGGTTATGGTCCCTAAACAGATACGTAGTGCCTCTGTGGTATTGAAACTTTATGGGAAGCAGGGACCTTGATAGCCAGACAAAAATGTCTGAAATAGTTCCTAGGGGAGTGATGATGAGAAAAAAAAGGTTGGAAAACACAGCTCTAAATCTATGGAATGACTTCCCCTCCCCACTTCTTTTTCTCAATAACTTCCAGTCTACCCAAATGGAGACAGACATCCTTGGCTGGTGGCCATGTTGAAGGGCTGGGGAGGAAGAGGGGCTGCCGGGAATGGCTTGGCTGAGGGACTCTGAGACAGCAGAGACCCCTCAGGGTGACCAGCACTGGACAAAGTGGGAGCCAACCGGAGGCCAGGAAGGGGCTCTGAGTGGACCCTCTCAAAGAGACTGGGGATTGGGAGGGAGTGAAGCCACTGGGCTTAGCCAAGGCCTTCATTGGAAGTGGTTGCAAGAGCATTTCCAACAGGAGAGGAACATCAGCTCTGATAGTCCTCAGCGTTCCCAGGGTCATGGAGTCCATTCTCAGCTCTACATGGCTGTGTTTTATGATTGCATTTTCACTCCCGAGCACCGACATTAGAGCTGGGCAGTGTTGAGTGCAAAGTCCCCCAGGCATAAAGCAGGAGTCCAGGGCAGACAGGGGCCCCCCAGTACCCCAGCCTTGGCTTATGCCGATGTTAGCACCAGGGCCTGTTTATTTCTTTTTTTAAAACAACTTTCTTGGGATATAATTCATGTACAACATAATTCACCCATTTGAAGTATATAAGTCAATGTCTTTTTGTATATTCACAGATGTGTGCAGCCATCACCAGTCTATTTTAAATCATTTTCATCACCAGAAAGATAAATCTGGTAATTCTTTGGGTAACAGCAACCCCTCCCCCACCAACTCCCCAGCCCTGGGCAGTTACTAATCTACATTCTGTCTCTATAGATCTCCCACTTCTGGATTTTCATATATATGAAATCATACAATGTGTGGTCTTCTGTGACTGTTTGTGTCACTTACCATAATGTTTTCGAGGTTCGTCTAAGCTGTAGCATATGTTGTGGATATAGCACATTCTTCTTCATCTATTCGTCCATTGATGGGCTCTTGGGTTGTTTCTATCTTTTGGTTCTCAACAATGCTGCTACAAACCTTTGTGTATGTCTTTGTGTAGACATATGTTTCATTTCTCTTGGGTACATGCCTAGGAAGGGAATGACCAGGTCATATGACAACTCCATGTTTAGTCATTGAAGAAACTGCTAGAAACTTTCCCAAAGTAGCTGCACCATTGTGCATTTTACCAGAAGAGCATGAAAGTTCTAATTTCTCCACATCCCCGACAATGTATGTTATCTTTTTGATTCTCACCCTCCAAATGGTATTAAGTGGTATCTAGATATGGTTTTGAGTCAGTGCCAAGTTTTGCAGTGGGACGTGGTGGCAGGAGGGGAGGAACATGCCAGAATACTTGAGGGTGGGCACATAGTGACTGCAACGTGGTTCCAAGATCAGTCCCCCGAGGGCAGGGGCCTAGCCAGGGGTGGGAGGGACAGGCAGTTAAGTCACTTCCTTAGGAGAGATGGAAGAGGCTGGGGCTCCAGTGAGGGGCTAGGGATCAGGCTGGACTTCAGAATCAGAAGAGAAGAAGAGATACTTAGGGAAACTGAGGTAGAAGCTATGTCAAAGGGATGGCAAATACCCAACATACGGACCCAGTCCACTGCTGCTGCCACAATCAACATCACTAACTGATCATTTCATTCTTTCCTGCTCATCTTGGGAACAGTCTGAATATTACAGTCTAGGCAGCCACTACCAGCGGATAAGGGTTGGCATAAGATAAGGCACTTACCTGTCATCCCTAGACGAGGCCTGCACAGGGAACAGAGCGGGAGGCCTGACTCAGGAAGCACTGGTAGCTCAGAACTGGAGCCTGGAGAGCAGGAGGGATGCTGGAGCCCACTGAGTCTGGGGACAAGGGTGCTACCAGACTCCCTGACCTGCTTGGTGTGGGCTCCTGACGGGGCAGTCCAGCTGAGCACAGGCCGGGGACAAAGTGAGGCTGAAACAGACTGTTCTCTTATACACCTAAGGATGAACTGGAGGAGGCTGGTGGTAGGATGATCAGAGGAACAAAATGATCCTTCCATGAGGCACTGCTGGACTTGGAAGACCATCCCACTAGGGAGAGAGCTCGCTGTATAGGAGGCTATTGGTGGGCATGGGTGTCTCTGGGCAGTAAGGGGCACTAAGCGAGACAAGAGCACAATAGGCCCCAGGGCCAGGTGTCTCGGGTAATGCATAGCCAGAGAAGATAGTCAGGACTGGCTGAGGCATTAGGAGTTGGCGACCAGGTCAGCGGTGGGGGCAGGCAGGCCAGCTGCGCACAGAGCTCAGATGTCGGCTGGGCTGGTTTGTAAAGGATACTGTCAGAAGTCAGCCTGGAAGGGGCCAACAGGCCAGAAGGAATCAGGCAAAGGTAACCTGGAGAGGTGGTGCCCCCACCACAGCCTGCCAACAACAAAGAAGGACAGGCGCTCAGAGCAGCACCAGGACGGGAGGCTGGGGCTCTTTCTGGCCTTGGCTTTGAGGTATCAGGAGCCTGGTATGGGGGACAGTGGGCAATGAGGAGCACCAGGCTGGGTGAGGATTGTGTGGAAGGAATAATGCAGAATCCGAGAGAGAAACAGCTAGTTCTAGCAGAGAGAAAGAAGTTTTATAAACATGAAATGTCAATAATGATCAAATCACAAGCACAGGCTGACCATTTCACTGGTCTCTTTATTCATGAAGCAGAGTTTTGGCCAGAAAATGTCAGATCTGAAGCATATTGTAAGCTCAGAGCTGGCATCCTTGGAGCAACAGATAGGGAGCTGGCATCTCTAGGTCTCTGAGTTGAAATGGCAATTGGGAAAGGGACTTAGGAACCAGCTACTGTATTTTCAATATTATTATTTTTCCCTTTGGGTGATCCTCAGTTGTGCACAGGAACATGTTTGATAGATATTCTACTAATCCTTTAATAGGACTCATTGGACCTAAACACAATAAAAGTTTTGCTTATTATATTGCAGTCCTTCTTATTTGAAAGATGATAATGTTTCAAGAAGCAAAACTGGAATCTAGAATGTATGCCTGTATTTATTCATTTATCCAGCAAACAGTAATGGAAATCTCAGCCAGGAATCTTAGAGAGACCCTGCCCCAGCATAAACAACATTTTTTTCTGCATTCCAGTTCTGAACTAATTGAAAATAAGACAAACAATGCCTAGGGTTAAGCAAATTGCAGGAAAGAAGACAATGATAGGAGTCTTATATTTCCTTGTGAGAGAAACCTTTAGGCATTGGTAAAAATGGTTTCCCTCCAGGCATTTCAGGGGATAGAAATAAAATAAAAGATAGTTAAAATAATGAAATTAAAGATAATTGGTATTTATCGAGGAAAGTACCTAAAAAGGTATACTCTTATTGTCCCCATTTTATAAATGAGAAACAGAAAGGGTGAGGAACTTGTCCAAGGTCACACAGCTTGAAGGAGGTGGAGTTGAGTCTTCATTGTAGGCAGTCTGACCCCAAAGGCCCCTCTTATCTTCCAATTAATAAAACAGGCCTTGCCTCAGCATGGTGAGGACATGATATTGATTCATAAATCACTGTGATACAAGTTCAAAGATGAGAGGTGCAGATAAAGATGAAAGGTTACTCAGAGAAGAGATGTCCTCAGAGGTCCTTGTTATCCAAGGATAACTGATGATAAGGAAAGCTCATGGAAATGGAGGCATTTATTAGCAAATGGTGGACAAAACTTTGGTTGGGACTTTGTCTTGATAAAGTAAAAATTATGAATAAGATTATTCTACTTTTGATTTAACACAAATTAACTTATAATTACACATTTCACCCATTTTTAGAATGAATAAAAACTGAATCCAGCATTGATTAGAGAATTTTTTCGAATTGTCAGTCAAAACTGTATAAGTTTTGCATAAGACAACCTTGTTCGCCTCACTTTTGACTTTCATAGACTGATCAAAAGGGCTGTCTTTTTCCCAAAAATACTTGAAGGCTTTATTCATTTTTCAAAATTCTCTCCTAATTGTTTGGTATTCAATTCACTGTTTCCTAAAACTCCTTCAGAGTTATCATCCTCTTTGATAATCTCTTCTTCAGCTGTTATGTGTCAATGACTTAGCATGAGATCAACATCACTTTTATTGACTTCCTGAAATTCTTTACCTTTGCCGAGATCCATCATTTAACTTTGCGATCAATTTGCATTGTATTGTGCATTATACTGTGGCCGTCTATGGCAGCCTTCCACCAGGGAAAAACTGATCAGCAGAGGGTAGGGCGAGTGCTGGTGTTAACCAGGGTCAAGTGGGACTAATTTTATTAGGGGTCAGTTCCTGAGTCAACATTTGCATGATAAGACAACTTTTATTTCCCTTGCACCCAGTACCTGTGAGACACAGACATAAATACACAAATAACAATGGTAAGATCTCAAAGAGGAGATGGCATTTGTGCTGGCCCTTAAGGAAGAGATGATTTGGACATGCAGAGACCAGGGAACAAGGCCTTCTAATAGAAGGAGCTCACCAAGAGCAGCAGAGGTAGTTAAGTACAGCATGTGTATCAGGAGCAGCCAGCAGACCTAAGAGTGAATGCTAGAGCGCCGTGAAGATAATGCCAAGACAGCTAGGTTTGCAGCCAGATCATGGAGGACTTAGAATAATGGACTTTATTTTGTAAGACAATGGGGAGCCATGGATAGCTATAAATCCTGAGCTCAGTGTGGAGTTTGGCCATATTTGAAATTCAAAAAAATTGTTGAGAAAAACTGATATTAGTAATGATGGGTACTGAATTACAGCATACACCAGTATAACAAAACCTGGATGTCAAAAATGCCTGTTTTTGACTAATACCTGGATGTGCAAACTAGCTAATTGCTTGCTAACTTAAATGTTTGTTGCAAACAGAAGACTATCCCCTTTGGAGTTTCTTGTAATGAAATTTGAGTTTCATATTGGAAATTATCCTTTTTTAGAAGGGACACTAGTGCATGCGTTGCAGATAGAGGAGCTATTTCTTAAGTGAAGACTTAAATTGAATTCAGCCATTGTACATCCCAGTGTGCTTTTCGAAGCTGTTACTATAAAGCATGAACATTTGACCTGGCTATGGGGAAGACGAACACAGGGCATGAAGCTTGCTTTGAGATCTAATTGAAACCGTTTGTATTCCAAATTTTAGTTCCTACTAATCTTTCAGTAACAGCAATCAAGGAGAAGCTCTGAGTTGGTTGATCCTGTGTGAGCACACGCACGTATGTGATCTTGTGCCCACAGGTATGTTAAAGAATCAAGCACAGCCAGCATTCCTTAGGAGACAGGAAGGTTTTGCTGGGGGGGAAACAAGAGCCCCTAGAACTCTCTGAGGCCTATAGTCATGTCAGCTGAGCTACGCTGGAGAGCTTGCCCAGCCCTTTGAACCGAGGGAGTAACAGATGATGTTCGATTTCTCACTCTGTAATTGCAATGATTAAAGACCTACAAACTCCCTCATTCTTTTTTGGCAATAAACCCAAAGGTATGCCAGAAATAAGATAAGATTTGAAATATGCAATAGGCAATGCTAATACCCTCTATGGTGACTTTTCAGGTAAGGAAGAGGGAATAAAAAACAATGAATGCTAATTAGTTTACATGAATCAAAATTATATATTTTTTTCCTTTCCAGAGCTCTTAAGTGTGAGGAAGCAGGTTATTCAAATTTCACCCCTGTTTTTCAAAAATTAATAAGGGCCATACATTAGTGTAACATTCTGCATGCTTCATAGAATATATTAGTAAAGGTTTTAATTACTGAAATTATACAGTCATAAAAAGATGATTTAATGAAAACAATCCTATCATTTGCATTCTGGGCCTGCCTGCATGCCCATGCTGCACGGAGCAGTAAATTACACAGAAGTGCAGTCGAATAATTACCACCATTGTAATTCTGCCAGAGGACCCTGGGCTCAAATGACTTAAAGTTCCAAGTAAATACCTGTTTGTTGGACAAGAAAACAGGCTTCATTTGAGAAGGAGGATTAGACATGACAATGGAGTCCTAAGATCCCTTTTCTTTCCCAGTGCCCAGAGCCTGTCTTTCCTAGAGGAATCCATAATGACCTCACCTCAGATAAGGGAAAATTAATTGGTATGCTCTTTTGTTGAAGAGGGTTTTGTGGTGGTTAAAATAGTTAGAACTGAGTCGGGAAGTGATGGCTGGGGTATTAAAAAATATATGGTTTTATTAACATGCGACAGGACAACAGGTGGGCGTGTGGAATTGGGCACAGGGAGGGGTTGTGCCTATCAGTTTTGCAGAGCCAGAGACTAAATGCGGGTGGGTGGAGCTGGCCTTGCCTCCCAGGGCCTCCTGGGCTCTTTCCACAAAGGAGGGGCAGACATGAGTAACATGGAGGAGGGCCTCTGAAAACCCTCTAAGGAACCATCTGGAATTCTGTACCGTGTAGTGGTGGAGGCCAGTTGGAAGAGTCAAGGGCCTGAATCATTCTATGCTACTTAGATCTGCTAAGATGTGAATTCTGGTTTCCCAAATTAAATTCTGCCAAGTCTTCCACCTACTGTACCCTCCCAATGGTTTCCCAAATTAAATTCTGCCAAGTCTTCCACCTACTGTACCCTCCCAATAAAATGCACTCCTCTGTGAACTCCAGGGCATCTTCTAAAGTCTGTGCATGTTGCCAGGACTGCAGAGATGAGGGATACACTTAAGCCATTGTTTCTGTTCTGCCAAGCAAGTCATCTAATGTTTGTTGTGAAGCTGTTATGCATAAGGCCCTGTGTTGGGTTGGCATGGGTTATGGGGGGGGAACATGCCCCCACCCTATGATAATGATTTTAATGCAAGATAGACTGGTATTAGAAAGACAGATATTTAGTGTTACAGTGGCTTAATGGGGGAATAACAATACCATATTTAGGCTGGGCGTGGTGGCTCACACCTGTAATCTCAGCACTTCGGGAGGCCAAGGGGGGTGAATCACAAGGTCAGGGGTTCAAGACCAGCCTGGCCAAGATGGTGAAGCCTTGTCTCTATTAAAAATACAAAAAATTAGCCAGGCGTGGTGGTAGGCGCCTGTAATCCCAGCTACTCAGGAGGCTGAGGCAGGGAATTGCTTGAACCCAGGAGGCGGAGATTGCAGTAAGCTGAGATCGAACCAGTACACTCCAGCCTGGGCAACAGAGTGAGAATCTGTCAAAGAAAGAAAGAAAGAGAGAGAAAGAGAGAAAGAAGAAAGAAATTTGGCCAAGGAGCCTGCACTTTATTCAGGCAGTAACAGAGAAGGATTAGAGGATTTCATGGGGGATGTGTTTTAAGGCTGATAGCTGAGGCTTCCGTGTGCAGGAGAGGGAGGAAGCTGTGGTCTACTAGGTCTTTGGTATTACAGTTGCACTGATGAGCCACGAGAAAGCTGAAACAAGGGAGAGGAAACACTGGCAGAAAATCTCTAAGGCCCAGACAGCTGATGAGACGAGAGGGAACTGGGAGGAATCAAATGTAACCAAGAGTCAACGTGTGAACCGGGCAGAGTGGACCCTTCTGGAAAGGATGCTGATAAGTAAGAGAGATGGTTCCATGGGAGAACATAGTGTTAGCACTGGCTTCTGCAAGTCACACAGAAAGTGCAATTGGACCACTTTACAGGCATGTCCTGTTCAGCCCGGCCACATGTGGGTCATCAACCAAGATGAAGGCTCACTCTCACTTTCCCTCCAAGCATTTGATTATTGGTGATAGAATGAGAGTTGAGAAAAAGCCTGACAGGCCAACATTTGCTTAGAGGGTCAAGTGCCAAACTGCACCGTGACGTCACAAGTCAGACACCTTCCACATGGCCAAACAATTGATTGAAACTAGCAACTAAAACTACCATTGTGGTTCTAGTCATGACAGAGTAGCTTGTATCAGACTAACTCCTACCTGCTCAAACACTGTAAAAGCTGGACAAAATACAGAACTGATTAAAGGCGTTTGAGAGAAACCAAGGCAGGCAAGACTTGAGTTGCCACGATCCTTGAGAGAAGGCAAGCCCCAACAGACTCACTGGCTCTTTTCTTTTCTTGTTTTCTTTCTTTGCTTTTCTCTTCTTTTCTTTCATTTTGAGGCAGATTCTCACTCTGTCACCTAGGCTGGAGTGCAGTGGCACAATCATAGCTCACTGCGGCCTCAAACTTCTGGTAGTTTGCAGTGCACTATGATTGAGTCTCGAACTCCTGGGCTCAAGTGATCCTCCTGTCCCAGCCTTGAGCATAGCTGAGACTACGGGCATGAACCACCACACCCAGCTAACTTAAAAAAGTTGCTGTTGTATTTTTGTTTGGGTTTTGGTAGGGATGGATGTCTTGCTTTGTTTCTTGGGCTGGTCTCGAACTCTTGGCCTCTAGTAATCCTCCCGCCTTGGCTTCCCAAAACGTTGGAATTCAGACGTGAATCACTGCCCCTGGCCCACCCTAGCTCTATCTAATGAGATTAGAGCCCCAGCAGAGAGTGGTATCTTACTGAGCTGAGGAGATGGAGGTTAGAGTTCCCAAGGTGGCTAGGATTTGAGAGTGAAAAACCTGGGGAAGAGGAAACTGTAAGGAGGGAGCCCCCAAGATCTGCACACCAATTCTTCCCAAGTTGTTGCTGACTTCTAAACTGCATGCAGAGGTTCAGGGAACTCCAACAAAAATAACCACCAGGAAGAAAACAAGCTGAAGTAGAGAGTTCAGTTCTTGGATGGTGCTAGGGATACAAAGGCTGGAGTTCAAGTTCTGCCAAGGTGGAGGGCCTTTGTAGATGCCCCAGGTTTTCAATAGAGCCCCTGGAAAGGTCACACTCAGAAGTAAGGACCATACCCTAAGAATAAAGGCAAAAAAATTTTTAGCAGATTTATTTTGGGGAAACTTACATATCGATCCTAGAAGTAATATGGAAATTAAAAGGATCTAGACTAGCTAAGGAAAATCTTAGAGAGAAAGAGCAAAGCTAGAGGATTTATACTAGTCGCTACCAAAATTTCTTATGTGGGATTGGCAAGGATAGCCTGATAGACCAATGGAACAGAACAGAGAGTTAGGAGAAGGCCTACACATACGTAGTCGCCTGGTTTGAGTCAAAGGTACCACTGCAACTCTGTGGGCAAGGGCTGTCTTTTTGATAAGTGGTGCTCCAAAAAAAAAAAAAAAAAAGAACCTTGACTCATAACCTCCAAAAGTAATTTGAGGCCGATTGTAGATATAAATACAAATGGTAAAAACAATACAGTCTCTAGAAGAACAACATATAATATTTTCATAATCTTGGGGTAGATAAACAGGACTAAAAAAATGCAGCAGCCATAAAAAGAAGATTGATAGTAGAAAGTTGTATTCTCCAAAACATACCATTAACAGAGTGAAAATGCAAGGCATAGACTGGGAGATGGTATTCACAGAATAGATACCTGACTAAGAACTCACATACAGAATAGTTAAAGAAACTCTGTAAATCAAAATACAAAGTAGATACTTCAACGTAACTTCACAAAATACTTGAACAGGTACTTCACAAAACAGGATATCCAATGGTCAGTAGCATATGGAAATGGAGTCAACACAAGTACTCATCACGGAAAGGCAAATTAAAACCACAACAGATACCACTATACCCACCAGAATGGCTGAAATGAAGATGTCTGAAAGTACAATTAGTACGGATGTGGAGCAACTAAAACTCTCATACAGGAGAGTGTAAATTATTACAACCCCTTTGGAAAACTATTGACATTCATCATTAAAACTAAACATAGATGTAATGTACCATCCAGCAATTTCATTTCTATGTGTATACTCAATAGAAATGAGTGCTCATATTCATTAAGAATGTAGATCAAAACCACAATGAGACACTATCTCATACTAGCCAGAATGGATATTACCAAAAAGTCAAAAAGTAATAGATACCAGTAAGGTTGTGGAGCAAAGGGAACACTTATACACTATTGGTGGGAGTGTACATTGGTTCAATCATTGTGGAAAGCAGTGTGGCAATTCCTCAGAGCTAAAGGCAGAACTGCTACTTTGGTTCAAAAACCTCACTTACTTTTGCACCAACCTAATACCATTTGACCCAGCGATTCCAATACGAATATATGCCCAAAGGAATATAAATCTTTCTACTATAAAGACACATGTTTGTGAATGTTTGTTGCAGCACTATCCACAATAGCAAAGACGTGGAATCAACCTACATGCCCATCAATGACAGATCGGATAAAGAAAATGTGGTCCATATACACCATGGAATACTCTGCAGCCATGAAAAAGAATGAGATTATGTCTTTTGCTGAACATGGATGGAGCTGGAGGCAATTATCCTTAGTAAACTAATGTAGGAACAGAAATCTAAATACCACATATTGTCACTTATAAGTGGGAGGTAAATGATGAGAACTCGTGAATGCAAAGAAGGGAGCAACAGACACTGGGGTCTACTTGAGGGTGGAGAGTGGGAGGACGAGAGGAGCAGAGAAAATTGGGTACTAGGTTTAATACCACAGTGATGGAATAATCTGTACAACAAACCCCCATTACATGAGTTTACCTGTATGACAAATCTGCACATGTACTCCCAAACCTAAAATGAAAGTTAAATAAAAGAATGCTCATAGCTACCTTTTTTGTAATAGCTAAATGAATGGGAATGCTCCTAACCATGTTATTCATAATAGAAAAAGACCTGAAACAACCCAGATGCCCATCAACAGTAAAATGCGTAAGAAGCAACTTACTGCTTAACAATGTGAGTGAAAGTTTACTGATGATTCCACTTATATGAGGTTCAAAACCAGGCAAAACAATGGCAATAACCTGTAGTAATAAGAGATCAAAATATTAGTTACCTTTTGTAGGATATTGACTATGAGGGATGTGAGGGAGCCTTCTGGGAAGCTAAAAACCTTCTACATCGTGGTCAGAGTGGTAGTAACACAAGTGGCGTATATAAAAATTCACTAAGTTGAACTCTTAAAATTTGCACACTTCATTTTATGCAAGTCATGCGTGTATACATGTATGTGTATATTTTGTACACTATTATGCCCAACAATAAGAATTACAGTTTAAGTTCAAGATCCTTTTTGGTGAATGCCAAGAGAGACAGATAGTGAGCTATGGTGTGCAAAATACTTTCATGAATGTTGATGCCTTTGTCAGACCTCAAGGGGCTACAGTGTATAGTGTGGTTCAGGGCACGGGCAGATGGTCCTAGACTGGATTCCTGATGCACTTTGACTTGACACACTTTCTAACTCTGCAACTTTGGACAAGTTGCTTAACTTTGATGGCTCAGACTACCTATTGGTACAGTGGGGATAGTAATACCTATACCATAGGATTGTTAGAGGATGAGTTGGATATGGATATTGTATGTAAAGCACTCAGCACATGTCTCAATCTGGACTGGCATTATTGTTGTTAGGCTGAGACCTTTGTTTGTTTTTCAAAGATGAGGAAATGAAGGCTTAAAGAGACTGCTAAAAACCACGTGGAGAGGGAGTGGCAAAGTCAGGACTAGAACTCATGCTTCTGATGCCTAGACCTCCACTTGCTGATCTCCCCCAGTGACAGACTCATGACTGTTAGAGCTGGAGAGAGACAATGAGATCATCTTACTCGCCTCCCATGTTTCCGGGATAAGTAACCCAGCCAGGTCCAGAGAAGCAAAGTGACTTGGCCAAAGTCAGCCAGGAACAGAATCTGGGCTGAAATTTGGCCAGAGGACAGGCAGTTGAGAACAGCCCACAGAGGCCTGTTTGTGGGTAAGGGGGATTGCAGGTCCCAGTAGGTTCTCAAAGCAGGTTCTCCTAACCATGGGCTCCAGAGGAAAAGGTACCAGGGCAAGGGGAAACCTGCTCCCTGCTTTGTCTTCAGGGACATGCACTGCACGGCACAAGCAATCATGAGGGAAAGGGAAGGGGATTGAGAAGAGAGATGTGGTGTTGCTGTCCTGTGGCCGTGGGAGAGAGAAACAGATGCAAGGCATCTGGGGCTCTGTGTACCTTCTCGCATCTGGGGCTCTGTGTACCTTCTTATTTGTCTAGGAGGTCACAGAGCTGGGGTGGAGCTCCCGTGGCATGAGATCAGAGGTGCTGCTGAGGTCTGCTAAGCTCTCCCAAGGGGTCAAACTGGGCAAAATTAAAGCTACAGAGACCTGTGTGGTGGGGGTGGATGGGTGGCCAGAGACCCAGCTCTGGAGGGTTTCACCACCTAAACAGAGTTAATGAAGTCCATTCACAAGTGCCATGAGGTACGGGGTCGGTCCCTGTTGGGACTGCACTGTACTAATCTCTGGGGCCAGTACAGCAAGATAGTCAGGCTGGCCAGTTGGAAAGCTGCCAACAGAACTCAGGAGTTCCGGAGGAGCCAGTTAGATGAGGGTGGCCTGGTGCTCAGAGGGGAGGGCAGTTCTGAAAGAAAGTGCTATTATTGAGTGCTTACTCTGTGATGTGCACTGTCCTAAGCTCTTTACATATATTAATTTCAAAAATTCTCCCACCAACCCTCTAAGATAGAAAGTATCCATTTAACAGACAAGTTTCCATTTAACAGATAAGAAGGCTGAGACTCAGAGAGTAGCAGTAATTTGACTAAGAACATCCAGTGAGTAGCAGTGCTGGGCTTCAAACCCAAAGACTGCATTGCTCTGAAGCACAGTATAGCAACTGTCAGTTGGACCTGTCTCCCAGCCAAATCTTAAGGACTGAAATCTGAGTTCGGTGGTGGAGCAGGGAGAATAGGGAGCATGCAGGGAGAGCCCAAAGTAAAGACTGAAAGTTGTTTCATGAAATATCACATAGACTCTGAGGCACAGGTCAGCACAGCTTTAGTACTTAGGTGATGAAAGAGGGAGAGAGTGCAGCAAGCTTTGTGAAGTAGGATCCAGGGCTCATAGCCGGCTGCTTTGATACCTTGAGGGCTATAGTACTCTGGAGGTGGCTACAGCTGTGCCTGGTGAATACAGCAGTTCCCAGAGGAAAGGGCTGGAGCAGATTCCCAAGCCAAATGAAATAACCCTGGATCTCCTGGAATACATGGGAGAACATCACAAGGGACAGGGGAACTGGTCCAGTAAGTGGCACCAGCCAGCTAAACATGGGTTATGCCATGCAAAGCATCCAGGTTTCCCAGGTCTCCTGAATTTTGACTACACTGAACCTCATCAGCTAGTCCAGAAGGTTGGCACTTTCCTTCAATTAGGGAGGAAGGTAGGCCTTAGGTTTCTCAAGCTATAGCATGGGGGTCCAAACATTTGCTAGTAATTGCTTAACTGAGATGGGTTGTTGGACTAAGATCAAGAGAAATTCTTCAGTGATGGTGGATGCGGTGTGGCACTGCCAAATCCACATGCCTCCAGCAAGAATGAAGGATTGATTCCCACAGCAGCTGCCAGTTTATAGGTGAGGGCTAGGAATCACCCTCGACAGAAGAAAGCTGCGTCACCCAAGTCCATGCCTCTTCCTGGGACTAGCCAGCGGCATCCAGTGACTGGACGATGCAAGGGTACAATGGCTTGGGGCCCTGTACAAAGGACGTCCCATCTTTGGAGCTCCGTATGGGATAGGTTGAAGCCTTGGTTGCATCTCCGTCTCAGCCCAGATCCTCCCCCAACCCAGCCCTGCTGCCTTCACCTTCCCTTGAGGGAGCACAGCTCAGTAGACTTCCTGTTGCCACTCCATCTCCCAGACACACGTGACAAGGGCCAAGAGATGGATTATGTGCTTCTCTTTAACATCTTTTGGAAAGTATAAGAAGAAAAGAGTTAGAGATCAGGATTGAAGATTTGAAGCTTGAAAATTCTGATGCCTGATCCCCACCCCATACTTAGGGCTTGTGGAATCTTAGGGCTGAGGAACTGTGTAATGGCTGTTCAGATTTCCAGTTTCTGGATGAACTTAAGAGGAAATTCTTTGAAAAATGCTATCTTTGGTGAGCCGAATTAGCCAAATGACTGAACAAACAAGGAAGTATACAATCTAAACCAGTCATGGGACTTAACAGTAAACTTAATAATAAAAAAGGAGAACAGGCTTCCCAAACAAATGACAGAAAACCAGAGGATAAATGCAACTCTAGTGGCTACAGAGGTAAAGTTAAAATGATGAAAATTCATCATTAAGAAAAAAAAAATAAGAACTTGTTGCGTTTCTCCAAATCCTATTTAGATTCCTCTTTGGGGAAGTCATATACAAGAGCAAATGGTTTGAAAGTAGAGAAATGTATTGCCCCATGACCTTACGCAATTCACCTTCCCTGTCTGGACAGCTGTGTAATTACAAGTTAGATTGCATCAGTTTTCAAGCTGTATTCTATGAAACACCAGTGCCACACAAGACATTTACCACTGTTACATGCAAGAAAAGTTCTATGACTGAGCAAGTTTGGGAAAAGCTACATACTGTAGTACCCTTTTGCATACACATGGTGCACATAATATATTAAATTACTGTTTCCCAGCATTTTTTGCATCCCTGCACACATGGAAAATGATGATACTCTATGTCTATGACTCACTGTAGTAAACAGGAGGGGATTTATATTTACATATATTGCTTTTGAAAAAGTATTATATACTTGTGATTAGAAAATAAAACACAAAGTCTTGCTTTTCAAAAACAATTTTTAATAAACTTGAGCTTGCTTTCACAGACTTTACTTTTTAATATCAGTTTTATGTTTGAAATGAATGCATATAAATCTTAACCAAGATCTTACTAGTCAGCACTGGAAATAAAGTTTATTTGTACACATACATGTTAGCAAATGGGACAGTAGTATCTCTTATTCTTCAACTGGCAGAAACTTCTCCCTTATCATTAGTAGGAATTTAGATAATTTAATCTCTTTAATTATATTTTAAGGGCAAGATGATTCTTTAAAACCAGAAGCTCTGCCTTTTGTTTTATTGACAAATATAATATCTTACGATAATATTAATGGATTTAGAATACAATTAAACTTGATCATATTGAGTATTTCTAAATAATGATGAAGCTTTTCCCTAAACCTGAATAGATGTTTCTCTATTGGCCCCTAATCATTTTTAGAGTTGATACGTTACTCCTGATTAATATTACTGGTAAATCATATTAACCTCACTTTTCCTAAGTTAAATTTTTGTTCTGAATGCATAAACTTTGTCATACACATTTATATGTTTTCACATAGTTCAGGTAATTTTTAATGAATTTCAATCAGATGCTCAAAATTGTTAGTTAAACCATTTAGAAAAGTCATTACTATTTTTTAGTTTATCTGCATGGTATGAATGATTTATAAAACAATTTTTAATTCTTCCTTCTATTCATAGATTACTGAAACAATATTTTCTCTGGCTAGCCAATGCACTTCAGTGTGAAATATTAGAAATGGGTGTTATGATACTATTTATTTAGATAAAGCTGAAAACTGATGGGACTCTGCAGCTTGAATTTCATTAGACTCCCCATTTTTATAGTATCACGTGAAATTCAGATCTATAGGCAAACTGGTTCATATGAGGGTTTCCCTGTGAATAAACAATGTATTATTTGCATCTATGGTTTTCAGAATGAACTCTTGATGTACAACCTTGACACCTCCCTGTCATTGTAGCTATATCATCTGTGCACAAGTTTATGCAGGGTTCTGATAATATTTGTTTCAGTGCTTCCATTTATCATTTTGAATATTTCATCACCTGTGGTTTGCTTTGGTACTCCTTTGCAAAACAAATAAGGTTCTTCCAAGCCTTTTTCTTCAGGGATTCTTAGCCAATGCAATTATTGAGCACAATTACTAATATTTGTACATATATCAGCCTGCAACAGAAACCTTTTGATTCATTAATTTGCCATCCAAAATTCCATGTTGCACTTATTTAAAAGTGGCCCCTTTTCCATTTCCTTTGCTTCATTGGTCCCAAATGCAGGGCTGACAATTTGGGCAGGTGAGTAAAATGAGCCATTATGGAATAATATGAGACATTTTGGCTTTTAATTATTAATTGCATGACTTTTAGGTAGCTCCTTGAGTTTGATTTGATAATGTAACTGTTCTTTTAAAGTTACTTGTTTCTTATTTTGCACTTGAAGATACTTAGAAGATTAATTTTTTTCCTGGTTAAGATGGATGTTTTGAGATAACATGCTGACATACTTTTCTTGGCATCATGAGTTTTTAAAATTGTTTTCTTCTTAATTGTGATTAAATGTACACAACATAACATCTACCATTTTAACCATTTTTAATTTTACAATTCTGTGATGTTAAGTACATTCACATTGTGGTATAACTGATCTCCAGAACTTTTTCATCTTCCCAAATGGAAACTTTATACCCATTAAACAGCAACTCCCCACCTACCCCCAGTCCCTGGCAACCACCCTTTTGCTATCTCTATAATTTTGATTGCCCTAGATATCCTATATAAATGGAATCATACAGTAATTTTTTTGTATCTTATTTTACTTAACATAATGTCCTCAAGATTCATCCATGTTGAAGTATTTCCAGAGTCCCTTCCTTTTTAGGGCTGAATAATCTTCCAATGTATGTACCATATTTTGTTTATCCACTTATCAGTTGATGGACACTTGGTTTTCTTCCACTTTTGGCCATTGCAAATAATGCTGCTATGAACATGAGTATACAAATATCTCTTTGAGTCCCTGATTTCAATACTTTTTGTTATATATCCAGAAGTGGAATTGCTGGATTATATGATAGTTTTGTTTTTTAATTTTTTAGCAAACACCATACTGTTTTCCACAGTGGTTATACCATCTTACGTTTCCACCAATAGTGCACAAGGGTTCCAATTTCTCTAAATCCTTGCCAACACTTGCTATTTCCCCCTCCCTCCCTCTGTCCCTCCCTCTGTCCCTCCCTTCCTTCTTTCCTTTCTTACTTCCGTTTCTATTTTTCTTTCTCCTTTTTTTCTTTCTCTTCCTTTATTCTTTCTTCTCCCTCCCTCCCACATTCTCTCTCTCTCTTCCTCCTTCTTGCCTTCCTTCCTTCTCTTTCTCTCTTTCCTTCTTTTCTCCTTTTTTTCTTTCCCTTCCTCTATTCTTTCCCCTCCTTCCCTCCTTCCCTCCTTCCTTCCTTTCTTCCTTCCTTCCTTCCTTCCTTCAACAGGTGTGAGGTGAAATCTCATTGTGATTTTGATTTGCACTTCCTTAATAATTAGTGATGTTGAATGTTTTTACATGTGCTTTTTGGTTATTTGTGTATCTCCTTTGGAGAAATGACTATTCAAGTCCTTTGCCCATTTTTAAATTGGGCTATTTAGTTTTTTGTTGTTAAGTTGTAGGAATTCTTGCTATGTTCTGCACCTTAACTCCCGTTTCAAATCTGTATTGCAGATACTACCTGTCATTCTGTAGTTTGCATTTTTGTTTTGTTGGTTGTGTCCTTTGATGCACAGAAGGTTTACATTTTGATGTAATCTAATTGATCTATTTTTACTTTTGTTGCCTGTGCTTTTAGTGCTATTGCTTCATTTTGGTAACTTCCATCCCAATAGGACAAGGTTGAGAAAGAACTGAGTTATCAGGCAGTTTAATCCACATTTTAGGAAATGCACATATTAGGGCCTAATTAGCGACTTTAACTATTTTTTTTTTTTTGGCTATGATTTTGCACGTAGATCTGATGGAGTTTCTTGTGCCTGCATTGCTTATGCATACTGATTAGATAGTTCTGTATTAAAAGGTCTGAGAAGTCTTACAGGAAGAAAACAGCTTTAACTTTATTTAACCAGGTTAACTTAGAATTTTCTAAACTTATATGAAAACATTTCTTATTTTACACAACACTTTGCAGGTTAGTGGAGTTTCATGAAAGACCATGTAACCGATAAAATCTGTGTTTGTTTTTCTGACATTCCAGAGTATGTGTTGGGTGGATGGTTCTGCTGACCTGGGTCAAGCCTAGCTCATTTCAGCTGAGCTCATCCATGCATCTCCAGACAGCCATTGGATGGGCTGCTGGTGGCCTTGGCTGGGATGGTCCAGGCTGCCTCACGTGGCCTGTCATGGAGCAGTCTGGCTCAACCGTATTTTCATGGCAGAAGTGGGGTCTGAGAGAGAGTAAATGTGCAGGAGCCCCCTGCAGGCCCGGGTGTGTGCCTGGCACGTTCTATTCATCACAGTGAGACACACAGACAGCCTAGATCCGAGGTAAGAGAGGGACACACCCCATCTCTTAATAGGAGGAGAGAGGCCACAAAGTCATATTGCAATGGGGGGAGTGGAGAATTAGAACCATTTTTGCAATCACTTTTCCACAATGGTGCTCAAGGTAGCTTTTTAGTGGGAAAACAAGCTGCCCAACCTCAAAGCAAAGAACCTACCCTGATTTCCATAATCTTGACAAAAAACATCAGCTACTTACTGGAGTTGCAGCAGAGCCCGGCCTCAAGGTGTGCAGGCTTGGGGCAGATCACACTAAATGTGTTGCCTCCTTTTCCCCACCCAGTTCACACTTTCTCTCAATATTTATGCAATTGAAAAAAGACTAAAGTAAACATCGAGGATAACTCAGGCAGGGAAAAGAAAGTAGTAAAAGCCGGCATATAACATGAGAGTTATGTGATTCAGGAGGAGAGTAGTGGATCTCGGCCCATCCCTAATGTTTTCAGGGCCCAAGGCAAGAGTACAAGTGGAGGCCCATGCGTCAAATATCTAAAGACATAAAAGTTCTGAATCAAGCCAAAGCACTGTGAAGGAAAATATGGTGTAGCCTCCCACTTGACAATAGACTTTCTCAACTTTCTGTAGGGCAGGCTTACATTTAAAATTCTTGAATTCCTTCATGTTCTGTGCTGGGAGCATGGGAAAAGCTGGCTCCTGGCCCCCAGTCCCTGGCCATGGTCCCTCCCCATCTCTTTTACTCCTTACTCCAACACATACTGCAAAGGGCCGTGTGTGCTAGTGTACCCACACGTGAGTGTGCACAGTCATGAAGATGCACTCATGAACACGTGCAAGCTTCATCCATACCCTCTGCACACAGCTATCTACCTTTCAGGCAGCTCAGAGCTGGAGAGCAGCCCATGGACATCCTACAAGTGGGCTGGAGTCACCTGGGCAAGTGATTTGGGTGGTGCAGGCTTTGGTGGTATGGTAGACTGTTCTCACACTGCTATAAAGGACTGCTATATAGGACTGGGTAGTTTATAAAGGAAAGAGGTTTAATTGACTCACAGTTCCACATGGCTGGAGAAGTCTCAGGAAACTTAGGATAATGATGGAAGGGGAAGCAAACACATCCTTCTTCACATGATGGCAGGAGGGAGAAGTGTTGAGCAAAAGGAGTAAAAGCCCCTTATAAAACCATCAGGTCTTGTGAGAACTCACTCCCCATCACAAGAACAGCACCATGGGGGTAACCACCCCCAACATTCAATTACCTCCCCCTGGGTCCCTCCCACAACATATGGGGATTGTGGGGACTACAATTAAAGATGAGATTTGGGTAGGAATACAGTCAAACCATATGAGGTGGCTTCTTTGTGCTGTTAAGTGGCTGTGATTAGAGGAGGGCAAGAGGGGAAACTTCAGTCACAGGGTTGAGAGCAGTGGCCGCTGTTGCCTAGGTCCAAGTGTGGTTTTGCATATGCCAGCTGGTTTACTGAGTGATAACAGAGGATTGAGAGTTGATTTTAAGAAAGCAAGTCCCAGATCCTCTTAAAGGTATTTCTTTTCCAGATGTCTATGTTCCCTAAGTTCCAGTCTAGTCACTAATTATGCAGCAGTAGGAGCTGGGGAAGAAAGGAGAGCAAAGCAAAAGCCAGGGATGTTGCCCTGAGGAAGAGGACGAGGACCCCAAAGATGGCCTGAGACGGCAGCTACAGCAGGCCAGCCTCTGCTGAGCACAGCTCAGGGATATTGCCAGAACACACCCACAAGCAGAAAGTAAAACCAGTCCCACTAAACCGATATGCCACCATTGAACCATGTGCCTCAGGTCCAAAGACTTTCCCATGAATGCTCACAGCAGCTTGATTTATAAAATAGCCAGAAATTGAAAATAATCCAAATATTCATCAACAGGTGATTGGATAAACAAATTGTAGTCAATGAATATGCAAATCATAGACTGCTCCTCAAAAATGAAAAGGAGTAAACATTAATATACACAATATTGTAGATAAATCTCAATGATTACTGAGTGAAGAAAGGTAGACCAAAACAAGGGGACATACTGTATGATTTCATGTATGTAGAAGTCTCAAAAAAGCTAACGAATCTACAGCAGCAGAAAGCAGAAGGGTGGTTGCCTAAGGAAAGGGATGGGGCATTGTGGGAGAGAAGGAGTGGGAGGCTTTTTGTGGTGATGGATATGTTCATTATCTTGATAATAGCGATGGTGTCACAGTTGTATACATACATCTTATACATACAAATTATCAAATTGTACACTTCAAATGCATGCAATTTATAGTATGTCAATCATATCCCAAAGAAGCTCTTAGGAACCAAAAAATATAAAATGAGCCATGTATCCCATACAACTTCCCCTTAGAGCTGATTTTGGCCTCTTTAACAGAAAGAAGTAAGGCTGTGTCATACTTGATCTCAACTGAGTTTTTCTGAACAAGATGCTCCATGTAACTTGAGCTCCAGGTAGTAGCGTTTTCTCTTTCTCGGGTTAAAGGGATTCCTTTGAGTTTTCCAGGCACCTCTGCACAGCCCAAGTCCCCCTGTGACCTTCATTCTTTTCCAGCCCATTCCTCCATAGAGCCCTGTCTGAGATGAGATAAAGCATCTGCCTTCTACGGAGGGGGATCTTCACTTCCAAATTGCTGCAGACACCACCAGTGAGGCTGTCTCCCCCTACCAGGGTGTCCAGACACTACCAAAGCTGAAAATGTGGTCTTCATTCTTTAATGTTGAATATTCTGGGCCAAGAGAAATGCCTAGGACTATGGGGAGGCTTTAGGATTCTCATTTCTGGGCATTTCTGCCATAAATCTCCTTGAGACTTCCTTCTCTGAGAGAAATCCCAGCAGGCATCGTGAGGATTAACTGGGTAATGTTCAAAAGCCTCTCAGAGGATCTCAGGGCTGAATAGAACATGATTCCTAGAGAGAGACTCTCCAGTGAAACCATAGAGGTGGAAGACAGTATGAGGGGAGAACCCATCTCGTAGGGCTTATTGTCATCTCGTCTGTCATCTACCATGTGCTAGCGGGAGGGAAAATGGTTTTCCACAATCGCTGTCCCTGAAAGCCTCATGTGTACTTTTTTGTAATAGAAAGAGATCACTACAAGACCTTTACCATTGCTGACCCAGCATCCGTTTCCTTGTTTCTTCTCCCTAACAGAATCCTAATTTTCATTTAGCTATTCCATTCACTCTTCCTTCCCATGTGTTTAGAGGTTGAAATGTTCCTCTCCACCCCCAACACATTCATATCATTAAGACCTAACCTCAGTACCTCCATACCTTATTTAGAAATGAGGTAATTGCACATGTAATTAATGAAGTTACAATGAGGCCATAGTGGAGTCAGGTGGGCCCCCAATTCAATATGACTAATGTCCTTATAGAAGGAAAAATTTGGACACAGTGACAGTTATGCATTAAAAAAGACACTGTGAAGAGGCACGGGGAGAAGATGGCCATCTACAAGCCAGAGAGAGAGAGAGGTCTGGAGCAGATCCTTTGCTCACAGCCCTCAGAAGGAACCAATCCTGTGGAAACCTTGATTTTGAACTTCTAGCCTCCAGGACGGGGTGATAAATTTCTATTGTTTAAGTCACCCAGGTTATGGTACTTCATTAAGACAGCACTAGAAAATGAATACACCGTGCAATTCTTAGGAAAAAGCTGACTTATCCCTGTTACCAAAGATGAATTTTTTCTGGCTTCCCACTCCCCTGGCTGCCTTTTCATTCGTCAGTGCATGCGTTCTGGACAGTGTGGTGTGTAAATGAGACTCCCCTGGCCACCTTTTCATTCATCAGTGCATGCATTCTAGACAGTGTGGTGTGTAAATGAGACTCCCCTGACTGCCTTTTCATTCATCAGTGCATGCGTTCTGGACAGTGTGGTGTGTAAATGAGACTCCCCTG
>PVKP010005827.1:0-11333 GCA_004027715.1 Plecturocebus donacophilus
AGCACTTTGGGAGGCCGAGGCGGGTGGATCACGAGGTCAAGAGATCGAGACCATCCTGGCCAACACGGTGAAACCCCGTCTCTACTAAAGTACAAAAAATTAGCCGGGCGTGGTGGTGCGTGCCTGTAGTCCCAGCTACTCGGGAGGCTGAGGCAGGAGAATTGCTTGAAACCGGAAAAACGGAAGTTGCAGTGAGCCAGGATCGCGTCACTGCACTCCAGCCTGGCGATAGAGCGAGACTCCGTCTCAAAAAAAAAAAAAAAAAAAAAAAACCTGCTTGTAACAAAGGCCAAGTGGAGCACTCTGCAAGGCAACTTGGAATGTCATGGGCAGCTGTCCTCAACCTTGGCCCAAACAAACTCTCCATGAATTGTTCCTCAGTTTCTTTCTTTGGATTGATAGATGGAAAGAAGGAAGTCACTGAACAGTTTTAATTAGGAAAGAAATTTGCATTGTAGGAAAATTCTCTAACAGCAGTGCAGAGTTGCAGCAGTAATTTAGGAGACAAAAGCCAGAACAAAGGTAGTGACAGTAGGAAAAGAAGGAATTAGAAATGTCTGAAAGATAGCAAAGGTAGAGTCAATAGCTCTAGTAACTATCTGAAGAGACTGACCTGGGAATGGAGAGGGAGAAGGTGAAAGTGATGTTTCACTTGGTTTTGGTTTGGGCCATGTTTTTGGTTTGGGCAGCCGGGTAAAGGAGGTGCCATTAACTGAGGTGAGAAGAAGGAGCATGTGTGAGGAAGAAGACAATGGTTTGATTTTTGTCCATTGAATGTAAGATGCTGGTGGAATATCTTAGCTATATTAGTCAGAGTTTTCCAGAGAAACAGAACCTATAAGATATATAGATATATAAAAGGAGATTTATTATGGGAATTGGTTCATGCAATTATGAAGGCTGAAGAGTCCCATGATATGCTATCTGCAAGCTAAATGCTGGTCATGTGATTCAGATATGAGTCTGAAGACCTAAAAACCTGGAAGGGTTGAGGGGAGAACTACTGGTCTAAGTCCCGAAGTCTGAAGGCCTGATAACCAGAATTCTAATGTCTGAGGGCAGGAGAAGATAGATGTCCCTGCTCAAAAGAAGTGAATTTGCCCTTCTTCCACCTTCTTGATCTATCCCCGTGGACTGGACGATGCCCACCCACACTGGTGAGGGTGGATCTTTATTCAGCCTACTGATTCAAATATCAGTTTCTCCTGAAAACACACACACACACAGAGACATACCCAGAAATAGTGTTTTCACAACTATCTGGGTATCCCATCAAGTTGGCACATGAAACTAACCATCATACTAACTGTCCAACAGGCAATTGCATATAGAGATCTAGAACTTCAATAAAGTATCAAAACTGAATACAGAGATCTGGTATTTTTCAGTGTATCAATAATCTTCACCAAAAACATCTAGAAAAGATGTTTTATGGATGCACTGCGAATCCATCCCAGGGCCCAAGCTATTTCAACTTGAATCTTTGTCCGAAGTAATAAAAGGTGCAGAAATTGAGGCTTGAATAGTTTAAATGACTTAACGAAGGTTATACTCAGACAAGCAGTAGACAGATCCTCATACAAACCCAGGGTGTTCTGGTCGCTGCACGCTGTTGCCAAGTACAGGGTTCTAAAGTGATGCCCACTTTCTGGCCTGAGGAGAATCTCCAGACTGTGTGGTTAAGTGAACAACAACAAAAATTAGTCAAGACCTAGGTTCAAATTTGGACAAGCTCAATTACTGCAACATTAAGCAAATCAATTACTCTTTGAGGCCCACTTATAAAATGAAATAATATCTCCCTTGCTCATTCTATATGTGTTTGGTTAATGAAAGATGCTAATATATGTGAGAGGATTTTGAAAACAGTAAAGAACCTGCCCGAAGGTAAGTGATGCTAATCTCTATCAGCAATAGAAATGTGTATTGAATCTATTCACTCCCTTGTTGCTAAAACCTACAATCTTAGGGGTGGGAAACAGAAATCAAGAATGTTATCTCATCCATGTTAATTTCCATCTGAATAAACAGTCACTTCTGTGTTATTGTTGTTACTGAAAGTTTATTGAAAGCCAGACAGGGTCTGGGTAGCCTAGAAAATACAAAATCTAGAGAAGTGTCTGAGAAAGGCAGGAAACCCAGAGCAATGCTTGGCATGGTACTTGGGAACAAGAAACCAAACGTGTGGTTCCCAAGTCCCCTTTAGAATTAACGGAGCACTGTGTTCACATTATTGAGCCTATTCTGCACTGCCTTTTTCCATTCTTCCCTCTCATGGGGCATTTTGGAGACTGGTAAGATAATTCAGTGTACAGGTCTTAGGGGACAGAGTATGATGTTATGTAATTAGGTTTGACTCTGTTTATTGCAGACACCACTTCATTTTGAAAACAGAATTCTGTCTTTTCCTTTGGGGCATTTTTTTATGATATCGTAAGGATGTCAATGTTTCTGTTTGCTGCACAGGTATACTGTGCTTAGACAATAGGAAATTTTTGGCCTGAAAATGTACATGTAAATCACATTTCATCAAAATCAAATTATATACAAAATATACTCGAGGCGCTCACTATTTGTAGGGTCCCTGTGGAAAAATCATACAAGAGACAATACTGCATATAGGAAAGAATGGCGGGTGGGAGTCAGAAAATCAAACTCAAGCCCCAGTTCAGTCTCTTCCTACTTGTGTGACTTTTGGTAAGTCTTTTAACCTTTGCCCAATAATTTTCACATCTGTAAAATGAAGATGCCATGAGGGTTTTTTTACCTGCTTTATGGATTTTGTGAGCACCCAGTGAAATGTTTTAGAGAGGGATAAAGAAAGGCTAAATCCATATCCTCTGGAATTTCAAACCCTCTTCATAAAAAGCCACTTACAAGAATTGGAAACAACACAGAGGAGAAAGCAAAGGGTATGAAAATGAAGCCATTTTAAGCAACAAGCATATTGCCACCCATAGCCAGACTCCATACATTATATTTCTTGAGTTCATAAAAAGAAGGTATAACTGATTCTGCCACTGTTTACTATTCTATGCCCTAGAAAATCTCAAACAGTCTTACATTTGGGTGGCACACACTTATTCTCAAAACAAAGGTCACCAGCAACCTAATAAAAAATAACTCATTCTTAGAGGTGCCACAGTTGCACAAGTCACTTGCATGCCTTAAGCCATTCATTAAAGAAGTATTTTCTATCACAAGACATGTTTCTCAGAATGTGATTCTCAAGACGCCAAAGTCAGAATTACTAGATTCATGTAGCAAATGTAGAATTCTAGATGAAGCCCACATTTGACAAATTAGAATCTCTGGGGATGTGTCTGGATAATTTGAGTTTTAACAAACACACATACACACATATAAACACACACCCACTCCTACACTGTAATTCCAAAGTTTAATAAGAACTTTCAGATTTCCAAGAGTAAGAAAAACTATGACATCTTTGGAAGAGCCTGGCTCAATAGAAGTTCCTTTAATCTCCTGGTGTTCTTTTTGTCTTTGCTAAATGTAATAAACAGTTCTAGTAAGTCCTGGAAGTTCATCATGCCATAAAAAGTTAATTAAAACTAACTTAAACCTGTAAAAAGGAATCAGTCCCTGAAATTCTAATATTATGTAATTACACATGTACACTGTGCAGCATAATAAAAATGTTATGTATTATGTGCCTAATCATCTGCTGGTTCAGTTTTTAACATTTAGATTATTCTTAATACCTGGGTGTTTTTTAATGGAGCAGGACTGTGATCAGAACAATGACATGGTCAACTGGGATGCTCTCCTTCTGCAAGACAGGGAAGGGCAGGTACTACATGACTATGGGAACCAGGTAGGTATCTGGCAATTGGGATGGTAACTGTCAAGAAATGCAAGTGTCTGAGGTTTTACCCCACTGGAAGGCTAACTTGTTTCACGGATGCTGTTAGAAGATACAAGATTCCTGGATCAGGGAAAAGGATTTTATTAACCAAGTCATGGGAAGCAGCATGAATTTCATGCCTGCATCAGTTTTCCTTGCGCCTCAAGTCCTATAGGGGCAAAGTAGAGATGCCCAGGTTGGTGCTACATACACTGTGGGTTTATATCACAGTTGAGAATCTCAAGCTTAGGAAACCCAAATCTTATGATGGGCTGCAAGCAAACCTGCCTAACCTTTGCTCCAGAGAGAGACATGCTGGACAAAAGCAAACCTCTGCTCTGGAGGAAGACACTATCTCTTTTTTCCAAGACGCTTCACTATCAAACATCCTTGAAAAGGCTGTCTGAAACAAAGGGCTGTCAGTGCCTCTGTTCACTAGTTGTGCAAGAGATGCATGTAGAAGTAGAATTCTCTTCAACAGTGACTTAGCAGGTTCTGAAAAAAATCTGGAGTCACAAAATAGCATCAGCCCAGTTTATCATTCATCTGCACCAAAAAAAAAAATGTGAGATTAAAATTTTAAAAGCCCAACTCTACTCCCTCCACTTCAAAAAAATAGAAGCAAAGCATGCCACCTGGTACACAGTAGACATTCAACAAGTGCTGATACTCATTCTCAGGCTCCCTACACATATCCTCTCACATAATCTTGGTGCTCATTTATTCTTTTCTTTGACATGTCCTGTTATTTTCATTGTTTTCATCTTTATAAAAAAAAATGATGCTGCAAGTATCATTCACAAAGGAATCTGTCCTAGATGACCGTACCTATAACTTCCCCAAAGGTCCAAAGAACGTTTTTGGATGTTTTGTCCTGGAGTTGGTCTTGAGTTTCTGCACATGTGATACACTAGGTGGTGCTAATTGACTGAGCTGAGCCAGGACACTCTTTGCAGCGAGGGTAAAGGCTAACTAAACCTCACTAAATAGATGTTTTTATACATGTCAATCTCAGGAGCAAATCTCAATTATTAATAACTATACTTCTTGAAGATATAAAGAGAAAATGCTGTTAATAATGATCATGGCCTTTTCCTTCCCAAATTATTTATATTTACCTGCTTTGCCAAGGACAAAATTCAACTCTAATTCTGCAGACATTGTCAGGTAATTGTTATGTTCAAGAAAAGCTCTAGCCTGAGTGAAATCTCCTAAACTAGAAAGTTGCCTTTCCTGGAGAAGCAACAATATGGAGAAGTGCTTTGTAGAGCAAGATAGAATTTTCTTTCCAGACGCAGGCATGCTCAGGCAAGAACCTAAGACTATAGCCAGGTGTAGGGGAAAAAAATTCCTCTGCTGGTCTAGATCAACAAACCAGTAAATCACTAAACTAATTTACCTTTACCAACTTGTCTTATGTGGTCAGAAACATAATTTGCAGAAAAAGAAAGTCTTATCTGAGTTTACTGTTCAGACTAAAAGCAAATCAACCAGTAGGTAATCCAGGGCTAATATGAAACATAAAGGAAGATATATATGAATCATACTTCCTCTGCATTGTATTACAGGAGAAATATAGTTCTAATTTGTAAATGTTCAAAGCATCTCTCGCCCTTAAATAACTCTGATTTATAAAAGTAAACACACAAGCCAGCTTTTACTGTCTTTGTCTTTTATGAGTGCTGATGCATTAGGCAGCATTCTTGCAATGCCACACCAATGTGCCCCTACAACGTAAGGTCAAAATAATAACTGTTGCAATTCTTTTTGTTATTTTTCTATAGAGATGGGGGTCTCACCAGGTTGCCCAGGATGGTTTCCAACTCCTGGACTCAAGTAATCCTCTCACCTCAGCCTCCCAAAGTGCTGGGATTATAAGCATAAGCCACCACACCCAGCAACTGTTCCAATTCTTAATGACACCTCTGTCTAGTGGAATTCCCAAACCAGGTCTTTCATTCTCCATTACATAAGTCATGAAACTGTCTTTGTGAATGGCTGCACCTGGAAGTTTGATGCCCGAAGGGTTTTTCTTTATGTAAACTGGATTATATTTAAGTAAAGATATCCACCCCATAGCTGCAAAGGACTAATTGTTATCAGTGAAAGGAGAAGTTAAAAAAATATATAGATAGATAGATATAAATGATTAGTAATATATTAGTTCTTAATGAGTAGCATCCATTATAAATAAGCAAATAAAATAAGAAGGTCAATCATTAAACAATGACAATAATATTTTATGAAGCAAGGACTATAATTTATCCAATTCTATGTACTTAAATAAATAGAATAAATCAAAGGTAGCATAATATTCCACATCAGTGTGACCCTATGCCTAGATATCTGCCCTGTTAACTACTCAACTCAGTCCTGGGAAATAACGTGCGCAAAAATATTTCAGAATCAGGATGTCTGCTTCTTCCACATTGGAGGGAACTTGAGTGAGGAAGAGTCATGCTGATAATCTTACAAGGCTTCAGGTCAGAGTAAGGGGACAGGTGCCTCCTTCCTGAAGAAAGAAGATGTGCAAGGATCAGAAGAAACATCAGAAGTCATGTCCTGTTGTTACAGGATCTTCGGGGTGTCGATTTTCTGGCCAGAAACCTCTGTGGCTACAGCACCTTTGCCCAAGTTCTTGTCCTGAGTCTAGGAAGAATGAGGTATGCAGAGAAGTGAAGGATGAACAAGACAAAAATGAGCTTTACTGGGTGTCACAACAGCTCAGAGGAGACCTGCAGTGGGCAGCTCCTCTCGGTAGGCAGGTCACCTATGGGGTGTTCAGTCCTCAGCAGATAGGTGGCCCTGGAGAGGATAGCTCCTCTCTGCAACTGGTCATCCTGATGTCTGCAGCTCTTCAGCTCTCCACAGAGAGGAGGCCCTGGAGAGAATGGCTCTTCTCTGCCAGGAAGTTGTCTCTGCAGCTCTCAGCAGAGAGGGTAGCTCCTCTCTGCAACAGGTCATCCTATCATCTTCAGCTATCAGCAGAGAGAATAGCTCCTCTCTGCAGCTGGTCATCCCATCCTCTCTTTCTCTCCCCTCTTTGTTTCTTTGGCCATCCTCTGCCCTGCTCTGGCTGAGCCCAGAGCTTTTTGTGCCTATTGGTCCATGGGTAGCCATAAGTGGCCCAAAAGAGGCACCACAACTACTGACTCCCATACACAGGACTGGCAGCCCGGCCTGCAGCCTTCAGGCTCTTCCCTGCCTGAAGGTGGAGCCTCACTGGGGGCCACCCCTCCACCCAGGACTTTACCTCTTGCTGCCATTCAAGGCCCCGGGGCTTGGGCCCAACCTCACTCAGAGATCCCAGCAGACACTGGGAGAGGAGAGGGAAGGGGTTTTCCTGGGGGTGCCCAGGATACAGGCTGCAGGGATGCCAGGGTCCTGTACCTGGGAGGGCGGCAGCTCCCGCTCCATCGACTTGGAAGCAGGCAGGGCTCCTGTTTGTCCCCAGTTCCTGCTCCATGAAGCAGGAGGCCCAAGTCTGTAGCCTCGGGCCTGGCCACTACAGCTGCACCCAGGAGGTCAGATCCTGCCTGTTCCCCGCCCCCACCCAAGAGCACTGGGAGGCTCCAATCTACAACTGCAGTTTGGGTGGCTGTGGCCCCACCCGGGAGGGCAGGGCTTCTTTCTACCTGCTCCATAAAGCAGAAGGCCTAGGTCTGCAGCCACAATTTGGGCAGGGGCAGCGGCACGCCGGGAGCTCCCACTCCAACTCAGAAGGGGTGGGGCTCCCACTGGCTCCATGGAGTGTGCAGCCACTGCCATCACTGAAAGAATGCCAAGTCCAAAGCCTGGAGTGTCTAAAGCAGCACCTTAAGCAGGAGAGTTACACAAAGATCAGTAATTCCAGTGTGAGGTCAGGAGAGCAAAAAATAGATATAAGGCATCCTCCCTGCAAGAGACCCTCTACAGTCAGACCCTAAGAGTATAATTGCAAAAACTTGGGACTCAGGGTAAGCTAGAGAGAAACATGGCTCAGAAGATGAGAAAAAGCATTCTCTAGCATTCTCTAGGTTCACAAGCAAACATGTTCTGTATCAATCCTTGATGTTAAAGATGTTCTTAAAACAAAAGAGCATATTTAGTTCTTTCAGTAAGTACAGCAGGATAAATACAATGTAATACCTTTGATTCATTATTGGGAGCATTCATCTGTTTATTCAGCAAACATTTACCTATTCTGTTCTTGGGACTGTGTTATGCATCGGTGTCACTGTAAGGAAAATACAAGGGAGACACAGAAGCTGTGTCTCCAAACAACATTGGACCGAATTTGTTACCTTCAAAATGGGCTCTGAATGTGACTTTAATATCTCTGATAAGACCCTTTCCTGCTGACATATTCCTAGTAACAATTTTAAGTGTTTAAGATAATGCATATTAAAATGTCGGGCCAGACATGTGGTAACATGTGGCTCCAGCTTGTGATCCCAGCAGTGTGGGATGCCAAGGCAGGAGGATTGCTTGAGGCCAGGAGTTTGAGACCAGCCTGGGCAACAAGTGAGATCCCGACTCTAAAAACAACAACAAATGTCTACTGATTTGGCAGTCCTGGTTAATTTAGGATGTATTACATTTCCTGTACTGTACTTGTCCCAAATGTAAAAGCCTAAAAACTCCATTTTCATTACACTTTCTTCTTGCCAGCAGGGCACCCGATCCCCTTCCCAAGACTCTAGAATGCTACAGATGCTAATAATAATGCCGTGGAGTCCAAAACAAACACATTAGCAAGCTCCTGAAGTGTGCAATGAAAGCCAGTAGGGACTTTCCATCCTGTCAAGCAAATTCATCATAGACCTTAGCCCAGTCAGTTATCAGGTTAAGCATAATTCTTTGATGAGCTTGTTAAAAGAAAATAAGTAAATTGGAGGCTATTCAAAGTCAGGGGCTATGTTCTCAACTTCTTTGTAACTCCCCACAGTAAACTAGTATAATGCTTGGTTGACAGTTATTCCTCAATTAACAATTAGCTTTTGTTGATTTATCCCTTTTATATGTTTTTCAAGCAAAGAATAAGGCATAATGGGAGTTATATGAGCAACAGGATATTCTTGACATACTTTCCTAAAACATCAAATTCACTCAAAGATTTGACATAAGACATTACTTTTTTATTTTTAAAAAAGTACAATGCAAACATCTGAATGAATTTGTTAAATAAAATATGAAACATCAAAGACAATTCACATTTATAGCTGGGTATCTGAAGACATACCTTCAGACCCTAGGTGATGGATTGTCGCTTTTTCTCTTTAGTGGAAAAATCTGCAGCAGACTGCTTGAGGCCTGGCCCCCCTCTCCCTGCTCCCCCTCCCCCCACACACATAGAATTTGCCTCTTCCTCCACACCAGAAAGCATATATTTAAACCTAGAAATTCTACTTTTAGGAACTTATCATAATAAGTAACTCTTATAAATCAGAATGCAAAACACAAATGATAACAGCTGTTCACCTATAATTACTTTTATAATAATAAAAAATGTTGAACATTGTAAATGTCTCTCATTTAGAGAATGGTAAAACAAATTATGGAAATGCCATCTAATAAAATTCTACTTAAAACAATGGTGCAGATCTACATTTATTAACATTGATAGATGTCTACAATATGCTAAATAAGCAAATTTAAAAATAAACAATAAGATCTCAATTTGTTTTAAAATAATGTTTAAAAGATATATGTATGTGTAACCATGTATACATATATTCAGAAAATAGTCTGTAAGGATATGTTACAAAACAATAACTATTTCTGAGTGCTAGACTTACAAGTGATTTTTTCTTTTTTGTACTTTCCTATAAATTCCTAATTTTTTACATGAACAGATGGTAATTTTAAAAATAAAGTTATTGAAGAAATTTGTATGATACAAAAAGTAAAAAGAAAGAAAAATATTACTCCCAAATCTTGCCTTCTAAAAATAATCATTTTTTTATTAGGTGATCATTATTCTGAAAAGATGGCAGTTATCTCAGGTATCTCTATATACATAAATATACCTAGACATGTGAATTAGCAAGATAAGTGATCACTATATAGGCAAATTAAAGTTTAATAAACTAGAATCACATAAATGCTACACTGTCATAGAAAGCACTAAATCTAAGTATTATTGACTTTAAAATAAAAAAGAAACTGAAGTTCACTAAAATAATTGTCAGGTTCAGCTAAAATTTTTATCATCATAGAATATTTTGTTTTCGAAAATATCTAAGATTACAGAACATAATTACAAAAGTTTAAATTATTAAATAATTAAACTATATGTTTAATATAGACATTATCAATTGACTCCTTCCTAAACAAGTTAAGAAAATTAGCAAGGTTTCACTCCCTCCCACATACTCATTTTGGTTGGTTTTTATTTTTATTTTTATACTTTCAGGTTTTATAACATTTACATTTGCTTCTACAGCCATAATTCCTACAATTGTTAAGTCTTAGATCAATATCTAAATGAAGCCAATCAACTCCACCTATTCTTTTGTCTTCCATTCCATAGTTTTCTTTTTTTGTTTTTTTTTGTTTTTTGAGATGGAGTCTCACTCTGTTGCCCAGGCTGGAGTGCAATGATGCCATCTCAGCTCACTACAACCTCCATTCCACCTCCCGGGTTCAAGCAATTCTCCCACTTTGGCCTCCCAAGTAGCTGGGATTACAGGCACCTGCCATCATGCCCATCTAATTTTTGTATTTTTATAGAGATGGGGTTTTACCATATTGTCCAGGCTGGTCTTGAACTCTTGACCTCAGATGATCCCCTGCCTTGGTTTCCCAAAGTGTTGGGATTATAGGCATGAGCCATGGTACCCGGCCAATTTATTCTTTGGCTATCAGTATTTTATCAAATAGCATTTTTTCTCCAATAAGCTTTCATATGTGTCATATTCACTGAGTTACTGGATGTTTAGGTATAACTTTCTGTTACCATTCTATATGAATTACAATTTGGCTGGGTATTACATTCTTTGGTTATGTTTTCTTCCCTTAATTGATTTTGGCTATATGGAATATATATATTCTATACATAATATATATGCATGTAATACATTTCTATATCATATGTTTTATTACATTTTCTGTGCTGTTTTCTACTTTAGTGATACCAAATATCTTTCTGACATATCAGCTTTTTCTCTTCTATATTATCCCTTATCTAATTATTTTAATGTATTTTTTGCACTGATTCTCAAGCCTTTCTTTCACGTCGATAATTCAGTTTTAAGCCATGTCTAATCTATTCATTACCATATAAGTTAATTCATAATGGTGTTGGCCTTCTGTTTTTTTCAACTCTGTGATTTCCTTTCATTTCATTCTGCTATTTGAGAGTTTGTTATATCTATGTCGGGTTCTTACTAAATCCTTCTATATACAAAACACTCAAGAATGTTTTTTCTTTTTTTTTAAAAAAAGAGGAAGAGATTTTAGAAAAAGAGAGGAGAAAGAAAGAAACAGT
>PVKP010005827.1:11433-25490 GCA_004027715.1 Plecturocebus donacophilus
GAAAAAAAAAGAATGAAAGAGAGAAAGAAAGAGGAAGAGAAAGAGGGAGAGAGAATGGGATTCTTGTTTTATTGCCCAGGCTAGAATACAGTCTAAAAATGGGTATTAAAAACCTCTTTTATGCCAATAATTGTGTTTAACAATGGAGACAGGAAGGAATAGGGGATGAAAATAACAAATAAGCAGACAACCAATATTTATTTAAACCTGTGAAATGCTATGCAATTGCTGGGGAGTGATTTATTTTCAGTTATGTGGTCACTTTTAAAATAGGTATAATGTGATATTGAGAAAAATGTATGTTTTGTGGATTTGTGGGAGGAGAGTTCTGTAAATATTTGTTAAGTCTAGTTGTTCCAGGTCTGAGTTCAAGTCCTGGATATCCTTGTTGATTTTCTATCTCGTTGATCTATGTAATATTGACAGTGATTATACTTTTTTCTAGAGAAGTTTCTTTCTAGTCCTTCACTGTCGTATTTCTTTTTCTCCTTCAAAGCCAGACTTCTTAAAGATCTCCATTTGCTTAATTCTGACTCACTCCTAAACAATTTCAATTTGTTTCTGACCCAGCTATTCCAGCAAAAACTGCTCTCAGCAGGTCACTAATGACTTCCTTATTGTTAAATACAATGAACTTCAGTCTTACTTATACCCTTGGCAACATTTGTTGTGGCTAATCACTCCTTCCGCTAAACACTCTTTCCTTGGCTTCCATTATAACACACTCTCTGGTTTTCCTTCTACCTCTCTAATTACTTCTCGGCATCTTTTGTGGCGTTTTCTTTCTCTGCTTTTCCCTTAAATTTTCTGTTCCACAAGGATTATGCTAGAATCTTGCCTCATTCTACAAACTCTCAGTGTTTGAATCTATCTACTCTTCTGGCTTAAATTATATCTACACACAGCTTCTAATTTATAGCTCCATTACCAAATATCTCCCCAGCATGTCTAATTATTTATTGGACACTTTGGTTTGGATTTTCCATAGCCAACTCAAAGTCATCAAGTTCTAAAGTGAACTCATAATCTTCTATTCCCAATCAACCTGCTCCTCTTCAGTTCTCTGCTTCTCTGAAAAGAAACTCCCCAACTTGGGGGTTTTCTTTAACTCTGTGTTTTTCTCCTCAGAGCTAACCATCAGGCCTACTGATTTTACCTCTTAATAAAATTATCTTAGCTTCTATCACCACTGCCATTGCCTATTTCAAGTAACTATCGTCTATTTCCAGTTTTACTGCAGTAGTCTCAAACTTTCTAAAGTGGTTCTACTAAAATTCAAATCTGATCACGCCACACCCAATACCCCTTAAAATCTTTCAATAACTGGCCACTGCCTATGAGATAGCCTCCAAACACCTTAACCTGGTGTAAATGATCCTTCATGGTTACAGTCTCTTGATACTTGTCCAAATTCATTTTGTGTTTCATATATACATTCTGGTCAAGATAAACTACTTATAGTTCACTAAAAATAGGTTCTCTTTCAGCTTTGCATGTTATTCTAACTACTTTAATCATTCTTGCTCCTCCCATTGGCCTGGGTAAGTCTTAATCATCCTTCCACTGTCAATTTAGAAATTCCTTCTTCCAGGAAACTTTCTCAGATTCCCAGTTTCAAGTATCCCCCTCCTAAGTACTCTCACAGGAACTTGAACTTCGTTAACACATTTTGCCATAACAAAATTACCTTTTTACTTCTCTAGAAGCTAGACTGTAAGTATCACGAGGTGGGTATGATGCGTATCTTTTTCACAATTGCAT
Organism: Plecturocebus donacophilus; assembly: GCA_004027715.1. NCBI lineage: Eukaryota > Metazoa > Chordata > Mammalia > Primates > Pitheciidae > Plecturocebus > Plecturocebus donacophilus. The sequence goes on from PVKP010005827.1 coordinate 13,195, forward strand.
CCCCAACCTCTAAAAAAGAATGATTTTCAAATGATTGAATCAATGGGAGAATTTAGCTTTACAGAGAAAGAGAAGCAAACTAACATATAAACTAAAAATACCTCTTCGTTAGAGAATGAATGAAAGGATAAAAGAGTATATGCCTTGCTTTTGTTAGTTGTTGATAGAAAATATTAGGTTTAATCAAATGGCATAGCCCCAATACTCGGCCATTTTTTAGCTACAAAAATGACAATTTCACACAGCTCAACTTAATACATTTTGATAGTTTGACATACAAACTATTAAACCTGGAGAAACCCAGTATCCTGATACCAAAGATCAAAGGCTAGAAACAGACCACTAATCTTTAACCCCTTTCTGTGATCTTTAATCAGCAAATTTTGAGAAATGAATGAAGTATAAACATACATGCATTAGATAGGACTGAAACATTTGAAACTGAACCACTTTTAGACAAGACATGCACTGAACCTGGTAGCCTAAATTCTGAGACAAATGTTTCTGATTTCCCTGTGCATAGCCAGAGATTAAGCCTGATATTTTTCTCTAAAACACGGTCATTCATCTTTGACTAGTTCCTGAGAAAGGAAGCCTCTTTAGAAGCAGGTACAGTGACTGGTTAACATACAATGTATTCATTAAAACCTCATATGCCAACTGGTGCTTAATAACTTATTTAAAAAATATTCATGGTGCCAGAAATGGAAAGATTTAGTGCCTTTATTTGAATTTAAATGTTCAGATTCTTTATTAAAGTTTGCTTTAATAAAGTGGCTTCTTTTTAGGATAGTCATTCCCCTACCATGTATACTAATAAATTCAAGAAAGGTAAGAGAGAACTTAAGATATGCTCTATTTCAGATTCATCTCTAATAAAACCACTGAATTGGATGAAAACTAGAATTGTCATTTATTCCCTAGCAACCAACTAAATTTTATAAAGCTAGATATTGGTCCTCAATTTTCTTTATATTGTCTTTTATTGTTAACATGGTTAATCTCTTCTTAAATGGGAGGCTATGTATATTACCAAAAAAACTGGAGCAATGAAAAAAACTAGTGAAATCAGGCAACAGCCAAGTTGGATCATTTATGCTCCAAATGTTCCTTTTCATCTACCAGTGTTTTTTCTCCAGACATAATCTTCCATATAAGTACAGCTTCATGTTAAATTGACATAATTCCAACATTACTAGTTGGTTTTGTAATTTAGTAGAGTAAAATTCAGTAATTTGGGATTAATGAAACAATGAATTGAACTGTTAACATTTCAGCTGGCTGTGTTAACTCAATGTGATACAACATTGTCATATGATCAGGTCAAGCCTAGAAAGAATTCATTTGCTCTAAAAAGTGTACAATTCACCCATAAGCATACAGTATTATCATAGAGACCTTTTCCCCTATTGTTTAATACTAGGCAATTTGAGCCATTGTGTTAAATTAACATTACATTATACAGTCAGCTCAGAATGGTAGCTTACAAAGAACTCTTTTCTCTTTCGTTCACTTTTGTTTGCCTAGTGCCTATTTTGGAAGCATTCAGATAATATTCACTGAATGAGTTAATAAAAATTATTATCATCAGTTGCCTAGCCTAGCCAGACAAAATATTTTGTCTCTAGAAAATCTGACCAGTCAATCACATTCTATGTGTCATTCTATTTATCTCCTAACATAAAGACTTCTAGGTAATTATAAAACTGAAGAAGTACTGTTAGCCCCAGTATTGATTTGGGTTCTAGTCAGTGGCTTTCAAACTTAGCATGCATCATGCTAGTTAAGAACTAGCTAACATACAGATTGTTGAGCCCCAGGCCTAGAGTTTCTGTTCAATAGGGACCTGAGAATCTGCATTTCAATAGGCAAGTTACTAAGTGAATCTGATGCTTCTGGTCCAGAGACTACATTTTGAGACCATGAATTAAGAAAACCAGAGCACTTACTAAGAACAATCTTTATTTTGTAGATAATATATTTTCCACAAAAATCATGTCTACAAATAGTAGATTTCTTGTACAAGTAACAAAACCTTATCAGTTTTCTGTGTATTAACCTCAATGACATCCAACAGTATCTTAGTTCAAGTAGAACCTTTCGATTTGATAGCAAGAAGCAACTCTGCAACTTCATCATTCTTCCTGATACTATGATATTATCCAAAATTTTCTAGTTTTAAATTTGCTTTGCTAGGCATTATTTCTTATACTAGGTTTAGATGCCCTTCATACTGTAAGACTATCTAGATAACATTTGTCAGAGAAAGCATTAACAAACTTTGTTGCTCTTCATCAAACTGAGGTATGTATGCCAGGCATATTAATAGTAAATACCTCCAAATAACAACAACCTATATTTGACAAAATGTTGGCACACTCACAAAAACTACATTTATAGTAGTACTATTTCTAGCTTCATCTTTGGAGCATAGCCATTGAGACATCCCTATCTTTGTTAAAGATTTTACGGATACTTATAAAGGCTAAAAAATACTCATCTTTTAGCAAAAGCACAACCTCTTGCAGATTTTGGAAGCATGAATTATTAATGCTTTTTTTAACAAAAGATGTGTTAAATAGAGTTAGGACCTATAGCTGCTCTAGTGGGAAGCTTAAAAAGTAATTAAAGAACAATCAGTTAGTAGATTTACTAACCCACACCTTTCTCTGAAAAATATCACTTTCTTTTGAAGCCTGATATATCTCAATAGAAAAATGAAATAGAGAATTGAACATTTAGTCTATCAGTTATTCAACAGGACCTCCAATGTGTGTGTAGGGTGTGTGTGTGTGTGTGTGTGTGTGTGTGTGTGTGTTGGCGATGGGGGACATGCCTACAGGAAAGACATCATTCTGCTTTTCTCCTCAAAATACTACCCGGAAGAACACAGCTTTGCATTAACCATGCCAATACCTGCTCATAAGGCTCCTTTCTCCTACCCAACAGTAGAGAAAAGTGCTAAGCAAGAAATGATTTACTTTAAATACTGCTAAGGTTGAGAATCTAAGGACTGGTTCAAGTTGCACATCCAGCAAGGAAGCAGGCTTGGGGCAAGTACAAGCATCTGAGGAAAACACAGGAAGGCTTTTTGACAACCCCGTTGGGGATTTTTTCAAAAAGACTTGCAAGATGCCAAGTTAATCTTGAGGCTTCTTGCCTCACTTCCTTTTATGTCCTTCCCTGAGCAGTTCTTGTATAAACTTGTCCTTGGGATGTCTTTCCGCCTCCTGTAAACTCCTACCTCTGAGTAGCCTTGGCACTTCTGCCTTACCCCAAGGCCCTTGAGTTACTTGCCTATTTCCATATCTCCATGCTTTAAAAAAACCTCCCTTCAAGTAGGAATGCAAGATACACCACATTCTACTTTCTGAGTCAGATGGAGATGGTGGTCACTTCCAGGGCAAGTAGACTTTCACTCAGGCTATATCCCCTTTGTCCCAGAAGAACCGACTCCCCTCTGGAAATGAGAATAAACTACTTGACAATTAATTACCTAGAGAAGGCCAAGTGAGAGACTCAATCTTTTGAAGAACCAATTCCTGGATTATTTTGATTTGGAGAAAAACCCTGAACTGAATCCAGAGCGAGAAAAGCCAGTATGTCATGCTGCAGTTGCACTTCTCCAAGTGCTGCTAGCTACCAATATGTCTCAGTCTGCTAGGTTGCTATAACAAAATGCCACAGACTAGATGGCTTACACAACACATACTTGTTTCTCATTTTTTGCAATATGGATACTTTGAGAATTTTCCCAGTCTTCAAGTTCTGGTTCTGGAATTGCTTAACAATTCCTTCTTTAATTTGTCTCTCTCCCTCATACTTTACTATCAGTAGTCAGGAGTAACCAAGCCACTCTTTCAACACTTTGCTTAGAAATCTCTTCAGCTAAATATCCAATTTCATTGCTTATATGTTCTACCTTCCACAAAACACTAGCACATAAACACAATTAATGGAAGTTTTTTGCCACATTATAACAAGGATCACTTTTCTTCTAGTTTCCAACATGTTCCTCACTTCTACCTGAGATCTCACCAGAATGGCCTTTAATGTCCACATTTCTATCAACAGTTTATGATTATTTATGTATCCTCTAAGAAAACAGAAGCTTTCCCTTCCAGCTTTCCTATTTTCTTTCTGAGCCCTTACCAGAATTGCCTTTAATGTGCACCTCAAAACTCTTCCAGTGTCTACCTATTACCCAATTCCAAAGCTGCTTCCTCATGTTTAAGTATCTGTTGCAGGGCATCCTCTCCTTTCCCCTCCAAACATCATCTCTTCTTCCAAGCAAAGTCCCATCAGAGAGGTTGGGATTTCACTTTTCTGTTCCTCTTTTCACGGCTCCAAAATAACAAAAGTTGCTCATTGACCACATGCCATCACACTTGTCCTTTCCTATTCAACCTAAATACTTTTCTGCCTTTACCTCTTTAGCTTGAAATTTTGCCTATATTGTTCTCAGCTTTCATCTTCCTTTCTATGAATTCTTTTTTCTTATACTTGAAAAATTAACAGTAATGCTTTAATATCCAGTTCATGTTTGAATTTCCTTATAAATATCCTTTTACAGTTGGTTCATTTGAGTCAGTATCTAAACAAAGTCCACACACTTATATACCATATACATAGAAAAGATTATAAAAATAAAATGCACTTAGAGTTAGCCTTTTTATCATTTTTATTGATATGTAATCATGTACATATTTGTAAGGTACATGTGATATTTTAATACCTACATACAATATGTAATGATCAAATGGGTATTTAGGATACTATTACCTCAAATATTTATCATTTTTTTGTGATAGTAACATTTCAAATCCTCTCTTCTAGATATTTTGTAGTATACAATAAATTATTGTTAACTATAGTATCTCTACTGTACTACTGAACACTAGAACTTATTATTTTTTTTATCAAACTGTATGTTTATACTCATGAACCAACCTTTCTTCATCCCTCCCCCTACCCTTCCCAGCCTCTTGTAACCAGCATTCTACTCTTCATGTCTTCATTCAACAAAAAGTTGAATTACACTTCTTCAATTCAAATTTTTTAGTTCTCACATATGAGTGAAAACATGCAATATTTGTCTTTTTGTGCCTGGCTTATTTCACTTAACATAATGATCTCCAGTTGCATCTATGCTGCTAAAAATGGTAAGATTTTGGCTGGATGTGGTGGCTTATGCCTGTAATCCCAGCACCTTGGGAGGCCAAGGCGGGCAGATCACAAGGACAAGAGATCAAGACCATCCTGGCCAACATGTTGGAACCTCATCTCTACTAACAATACAAAACAAAAGAAATTAGCCAGGCCTGGTGGTGTGCACTTGTAGTCCCAGCTACTTGGGAGGCAGAGGCAGGAGAATGGCTTCAGCCCAAGAGGTGGAGGTTGCAGTAAGCTGAGATTGTGCCACTGCACTCCAGCCTGAGTGACAGTGTGAGACTCCACCTCAAAAATAAATAAATAAATAGTAGGATTTCATTCATTTTTATGGCCTCAATTTTTTTCAGCTGCATTTTTGTACTTTTCCTTGTAAAGGTTTTTCATCTCCTTGATTATGTACTCCATTGTGTATATGTACTAAATATTCTTTATCCATTCATCCACTGATGGACATATAGGATGGACAAGATATTCCATATCTTGGCTACTGTGAATAGTGCTGCAATAAACTTGGAGGTGAAGTATCCCTTTAATATACTGATTTTCTTTTCTTTGAGTAGATACCAAGCAGTGAGATTGCTGGATGGCATGGTAGCTCCCTTTTCAGTTTTTTGAGAAACTTCCATACTGTTTTCCATAATGGCTATACTAATTTACATTCCCACCAACAGTGTAGAAGAGTCCCCTTCTTTACTTCATGTCCTTGCTAGCATTTGTTATTTTATGTCTTTTTAATAATAGCCATTCTAACTGGGGTGAGATGATATCTCATTGTGGTTTTGATTTGCATTTCTCTGATGATTAGTGATGTTGAAAATTTTTTCAGATACCTGTTAGCCATTTGCATTACAAAAACACCTTTTCATGTTCTTTGGCTTTTTAATGGGATTATTTAGTTTTTTTGCTGTTGAGTTTTTAAATTTCTTTTACATTCTGGATATTAATCCCTTGTCAGATGAAGAGTTTGCAAATTTTCCCACTCGTAGGTTGTGTGTTTACTCTGTTGATAGTTTATTTTGCTGTCCAGAAGCTTTTTAGTTTAATATAGTCTCATTTGTCTATTGTTTTTGTTGCTGCCTGTGCTTTTGAAGTGTTAGCCATAAAATCGTTGCCTAGACCAATTTTCTAAAGTGTTTTCCTATGTTTTCTTCTAGTAGTTTTATAGTTTTGGGTTTTATGTTTAAATATTTAATCACTCGAGTTGATTTTTGTGTATCATGAGAAATACGGGTATAGTTTTATTCTTCTGCACATGGATAACCAGTTTTTTCAACATCATTTATTGAGGAGACTTCCCTTTCCCCAATGTATGGTCTTGGTGCCTTTGCCTAAGAATAAATGGCTGCAAATATGTGGGCTTAATTCTGGGTTCTCTTTTCTGTTCCATTGATCTATATGTCTGCTTTTATACCAATACCATGCTGATTTGGTTACTATTGTTTTGTAGTATATTTTGAAGCTAGGTAGTATAAAGCTGCCAGCCTTGTTCTACTTACTTGGATTACTTTGGCTATTCAGAGTCTTTTGTGGTTCCACATAAATTTTAGGATTTTTTTCTATTTCTGTGAAGAATGTCATTGTTATTTTAATAGGGATGACATTAAATCTGTAGGTTGCTTTGGGTAGTATGGTCATTTTAACAATATTCTTCCAATCCATGAACAAGGGATGTCCTTCCACTTTTTTGTGTCCTCCTCAAGTTTTTTCATCTGCATTTTTTTACTTTTCCTTGTAAAGGTCTTTCATCTCCTTGGTTAAATTTATTCTTGGGTATTTTATTTTTTGTAGCTATTGTAAATTGGATTGTTTTCTTGACATCCTTCTCATCTAGTTTATTATTGGTATATAGAAATGCTACTGATTGGGCTGGGTGCATGGCTCACACCTGTAATCTCAGATTTCCTGAGGCTGGGAGTTCAAGACCAGCCTGACCAACATGGAGAAACCTCACCTCTACTAAAAATACAAAATTAGCTGGGCATGGTGGCACAACCCTGTAATCCCAGCTACTCAGAAGGCTAAGGCAGGAGATCGCTTGAACCCAGGAGGCAGAGGTTGCAGTGAACCGAGATCATGCCATTGCACTCCAGCCTGGGCAACAAGAGTGAAACTCTGTCTCAAAAAAAAGAAAAAGAAAAAGAAAGAAAGAAATGCTACTGATTTTTGTATGTTGATTTTGTGTCCTACAATTTACTTAATTCATTTATCAGTTCTAAGAGTTTTTGGTTTTTCTAAATATAAGATTATGTCTGCAAAGAAGGATAACTTGACTTCCCTTTTTCCAATGTGGATGCCTTAATTTCTTTCTCTTGCCTGACTGCTCTGGCTAGGACTTCCAGTACTATGTTGAACAACAGTGGTGAAAGTGGACATCCTTGTCTTGTTCCAGTTCTTAGACGAAAGGCTTTCAGCTTTTTCCTATTCAGTATATGTTAGCTATGAGTTTGTCATATATGGTCTTCATTATGTCGAGTTATATTCTTTCTGTTCCTAGTTTGTTGAAAGTTTTTACCAAAAAGGGATATTGAATATTATCAACTGCTTTTTCTGCATTGATCTCTATTGATTCTTGATCTCTTTTTCATACTATGTTTTCTTCCTTGCCTCTTAAATTTCTGTGTTCCCCAAGGCATTCTTCATTAGCTCTTATATCTTTTCACTCCAGAAACCAATCATTTTTCCCTTTTTGGAGGTAAGAATTAAAAAAAAAAAAAAAAAACTATAAAACCCTCTTTATAGCATCCATTTACTAAATAAGAGCCTGTTATGTGCCACATACTGTTCTAATTTCTGAGGATATGCCAGAGAACAAAACAAGCAAGATCCCTGTTCTCTTGGGGAAGACAATAAATAAGTTTAAATATATACATATATAATTTCAAATAGTGATAATTGCCATGAAGAAAAACAAAACAGGGTAAGAGACTGATGAGGAAGAAAGACTTCTCTGAGATGTGATAATTGACCAGATGTTATTTAAAGCCATGACTCTAGATAAGATCACCTAGGGAGGAAAGCGAATAAAGAAGAGAAATCTGAGGACTCATCCCTCGGGTATTTCACCTTTTCCATTACACTCCAACAGAATAAGAATAGAAATACCCAGTGAATAAGACTGAGAAGGAGGTAGCTGGTGAGATAAGAAATAAAACAGGAAAATGTATGTTGTGGAAGCCAACAATAACCCAAAAATAAATGATTCAATAAAACGAAGTAATCAACTATGTCTCATGCTGCTGAGAGGATGAATAAGATGAAAATTAAAAATTGTTTCTTGAATTTGGCAAGAAGATCTTTACCAATGAAAAGATTAGTTTCAGTGCAATCAGCGTATAAAAGTTTGAACAAAGTGTGTTCCACAAATAATAGGAGATGAAAGCATAAAGAGAGTGATTATGGAAAACTCTTAAGAGAATTACTATCAGGTAGAGAACAAGGAAATTGGGGAGGAAGTGGTCAGATGGGATTGTGGAGTCAAGAGAGGCCTTTTTCAGGTGGGACATATTACAGCACAGTATGATGAGTAAAGAGAAGACTGATGATGCAAAAAGAGAAACTGGATGATTTCAGGAGCAAAGTCCTTAAGTAGAAGAAAGGGGGACAAGATGTGGTGCACAACTGGAGTTGGATAGGGACTGAAACAATTTACCTGTTGTGACAGGAATAAAAGCAGAGCATGTGAGTAGAGATGTAGAGTAACTGGTAGCTTTGATGGTGAGAAGCTGAGTTTGTTCTCTTATGATTGTTTCTGTTTTCTCAGTTAATGAAGTGCAAAGTTATCACATTTGCAGAGTGTGTGATAAGAAGGATTGTTAGGGGTTTGAGAAGAGGAGAAGTGGAAGAAATAAGATTGCTGTGCTGCCATGGAAGTTTCATTTAAAATGTGTGGTCATAGATTTAAAGTGGAGCCAGTCGGCCTGGTTGTATGTTTTCTTCCAGCTACATTCAGCTGAACCTCAGATTAAGAACTTTTGCTCCACACCCTCTCTCTGAGTGATTTCATCCACATCTATAACTTAGCCAACATTTCTGTCTCATGATTCCCAAATCTGTATCTCCAGCCTAAACCTTGTTGTTGTTGTTGTTGTTGTTGAATCTCCAAACTCCTATCTACAAGATTTCTCAACTTAAAATTTCCCACATGGTCCTGAAACACAACGTATTTAAAGCTAAAATATTTTAAAATCACCTCCTATAAAGCTCTGCTAATGACACCATGCTCATGAGATACCTAAAGGAAATGGAAGCCCTCCTATATTTCTTCATTGCACACTATACTCCTTCACCTCCAAACTGTCAGAGAATCTAATAGAGCCTACTTTCATGGCATCTTGCATATCTGTGCTCTCCAATCTCACCGTCATTGGCATAAATTCAGTCCTTCATCACTTTTCACCTGAATTCCTGCAACAATCCCCTGTCTCTTTGATGCCAGTTTATCCCCACTTCAATACATCTTCATGCTGCATCTAGGCTTTTCTTTGGAAAAATGCAAATTTCATCACCTTACAGCCTTACGTACATATTTCAAAAGTTATCTTTAGCTCAAAAAGTAAAATTCACATAGAATCCTTCAAGGCGGCTGGGTGAGGTGGTTCGTGCCTGTAATCCCAGCACTTTGGGAGGTCAAGGCAGGCAGATCACTTGAGGTCAAGAGTTTGAGACCAGCATGGCCAACATAGTGAAACCTTGTCTCTGCTAAAAATACAAAAAAAATTTAGCTGGACTTGGTGGTGCACGCCTGTAATCTCAGCTACACAGTAGGCTGAGGCAGGAGAATCACTTGAACCAGGGAGGTGGAGGTTCAAGCTTCCCAGCTGAGATCATGCCACTGCACTCCAGCCTGGGCAAGAGAGTAAGACTCCATCTCAAAAAAAGAACAACAACAACAAAAAAGAATGCTTCAAGCTGTGTTGCTAACTATCCTGTGGCCTAATGTCCTGTCTATTTGCCTCACTGGCCTTTTAGCCATCCCAAATTACTGACAGTTTTCCATACCTCATATTACATCACACTTATATACTGTCATCACATCCCTCATTTGAAAAATTATTTTCCCATCTACTATTACTCCTGGACCTCCCTCTGAAACTCCATTTTAACATCTACTACAAGTGAATGGTCCTGGTCCTTCAACCATTTTAGATACCCTTCTTATGAACTTCCACAGTACCCTATATACACTTATACTCATTTATCACACTCACCTCATTTGATCCCACATCTCTTACAGCTACCTCTGTATTTCTCTAACACATCAAAAAGTTGTCAATAATCACTGTCACCCTTTCCTCTATCCCTTTATCTTTGGAACATATTTAAATTCGTCTTTTCATCTTGGCTATAATAGCAAAATAACTCTCATAAAATCACAGACATCTTCAATACGGCCATAAAGAATGGTCCATCCTTAGTCCTCATCTTACTGACCTAACACTGTGCAGCTTGATATATAGCGCCTTCCTTCTTCTTTTTTAATTTTCTTTTTGAGATGGAGTATCACTCTGTTGCCCAAGCTAGAGTGCAGTGGTGTACCTTGACTCACTGCAACCTCCACCTCCCAAGTTCAAGGGATTCTCCTGCCTCAGCCTCTCGAGTAGCTGGGATTACAGGTGTGTGGTTACCACGCCCAGCTAATTTCTGTATTTTTAGTAGAAATGGCGCTTTGTCATGTTGGCAAGGTTGGTCTTGAACTCTTGACCTTAGGTGATCTAACCACCTTGGCCTCTAAAAGTGCTCGGATTACAGGTGTGAGCCACTGCATCCAGCCAACTCCTTCCTTCTTAAAACATTTTCTTCTCTTGGCTTCTAGATGGCACTTTTTCTTGGTTCTCCTATGTTGCCAGTAGCTACTGTTCCATCATCTTTGCTGGTTCTACTTATCAGCCTGACCTCTAAAACCTGGAGTGCTCTTTTCTGTGCTCTCTCTACTCACTTTCTAAGTGAACTCATCAATTTTATAGCTTTAGATACCACCCACAAGAATAGCCATGCCCAAGTAAGTATCCTGGACTAAACATCTAACCGGCATTCTAGACTAGAATATCCAACTGCCTAGTAAACATATACACTGCAATGTCTAATAAGGAGTTTACCTAATTCCTTCAGCAATCTTTCCCATTTCAGCAGACGGAAATTTCATTTTTCCAGTGGCTCAAGCCAAAAAGCTTGGAGTCACACTTGACTCCTCTCTTTTACACCTCAGATTCAACTCATCAGCAAATCTTGTAAGATATGCCTTCAAAATACATCTAGAATCCAACCACTTCTTACATATCACCTTGCTCAGCTCCATTCTCACTCACCTAGATTTTTAATAATACCCTTCCTAGGGAGAGATCCAAGATGGCCAATTAGCAACAGCTCAGGAATGTAGCTCCCAGTGAAAGCACAGAGAACGAGTGGATGCCGCACTTTCCGACGAATTTTTGTTGCTCACAGACCAGGAGATTCCCGGCAAAGGAGCCACACGGGTTGCCAGCATGACTCTTTTGGTCGGCGCGGCTGCTTTGCCGGCACCCCGGTACAGCGCTTCTCAGTGAAGAGTGTACGAGACTGGGTCCCCTTTTAGTCGGGCTCCGCTGGTCCCATCCCACAAGGAGAAGAGCAATTGGAAGCGCTGAGGACTGACAGCAAGCACAGCTGAACCCAGGAAGCACAGCTGAACCTGGGAAGGTCCAGCTCTGTGGGGAAGGGGCATCCACCGAAGGAAAACTAAGAAACAGATAAAACTTCTTAACCAATAAGCCAGGCGTCCACTCAGAGACCCAATCTGAAAGTTGGCAATTACAAAGACGACAGGTGGATAAATCCACAAAAATGGGAAGAAACCAGTGCAAAAAGGCTGAGAACACCCGAAATCAGAATACCTCTCCTCCTACAGGGGATCTCAGCTCCTCATCAGCAAGAGAACCAGGCCTGATGGAGGATGAGTGTGAGGAACTCACAGAATCAGGCTTCAGAAGGTGGATAATAAGAAACTTCTGTGAGCTAAAAGAACATGTTCTAACCCAATGCAAAGAAACTAAGAACCTTCAAAGAAGATTTAACGAAATGCTAACGAGAATGGACAACTTAGAGAAGAATATAAGTGAATTGATGGACCTGAAAAACACAACACGAGT
>PVKP010005827.1:25590-53637 GCA_004027715.1 Plecturocebus donacophilus
TTTTTTGCGAACAAACAAGTACTCAGAGATTAGATCACCACCAGGCCTGCTTTACAAGAGCTTCTGAAAGAAGCACTACACATAGATGGGAACAACCAGTATCAGTCATTCCAAAAACATACCAAAAGGTAAAGAGCATCACCATAATGAAGAATCTACATCAACTAATGGGCAAAACAGCCAGCTAGCATTACCAGAAGCTGCGATTTTCGTCTCTGATTAAACAGACTTTAAAACAACAAAGAACACAAAAAACAAAGAGGGACATTACATGGTGGTGAAAGGATCAATGCAACAAGAAGAGCTAACGATCCTAAATATATACGCACCCATTACAGGAGCACCCAGATACATAGGACAAGTTCTTAATGACTTACAAAGAGGCTTAGACTCCCACACAATAATAGTGGGAGACTTTAACATTACACTGTCAATATTACACAGATCAACGAGATAGAAAATTAACAAGGATATCCAGGACTTGAACTCAGACCTGGAACAACTAGACTTAACAAATATTTACAGATCTATCCTCCCCCAAATCCACAAAACATACATTTTTCTCAACATCACATTACACCTATTTTAAAAGTGACCACATAATTGGAAGTAAATCACTCCCCAGCAATTGCATAGCATTTCACAGGTTTAAATAAAATATTGGTTGGCTGCTTATTTGTTATTTTCATCCCCTATTCCTTCCTGTCTCCATTGTTAAGCACAATTATTGGCATAAAAGAGGTTTTTAATACTCATTTTTAGACTGCATCCTAGCCTGGGCAATAAAACAAGAATCCCATTCTCTCTCCCTCTTTCTCGTCCTCTTTCTTTCTCTTTTTCATTCTTTTCTTTCTTTTGCTGTTCTTTCTTTCTCCTTTTCTCTCTTTTTCTAAAAAAAAAAAAAAAAAAAAAAAAGATGGATTTATTTTGAGGCTATAAAGTTATCCCAAGAGGAATATAAGGATGTAGATATCTCAAAAGGAGGGAGTCAGTCTGGCCAAATGAGGAATTAGAACCAGGAAATAGCCTGATAACTCTCAGTCTCTTTCTCTCAGGTCACTTGGTCTTTCATTTCTGCATCTGTCTGCAAGTCTATTACATCTTTCTTGCAGATCCAAGTATCAGCCAAAATATCCCAGTGCTTTGAGATTTAGATAATATTGACATGAACCATATTTCATACCCAGTGGGGCTCTGGTGGCTCCTGTGAGATTTCTACAAATTTCTGAATGAGAGGGCAGTGAGATAAGGGGGTGGGGGAATGCCAAGTTGATGTTCTCATGGTCACCTCTGGCTGTGGGTTTCTGTTTCCATATGTAATCGATTTTACTGAAGGTTTAGGGGTTTATATCATAGGAATATAATCAGGATTGCTTGTTGGGGATACTTTCAGGTACTCTTGAGAAAATTCTTTTGGCCCTCATCCAAAAAGTCCTTACACTTCAAACTTTCTTACTGACTTCTTTCTCCTTCTTTCCTGGAGAAAAGACAGGTGTTTTTTTTTCTGGTGTCATCCAGAGTAGTTTTACCATCTGCTTTGTTTCTGTGGCTTCTTGGTCTCAAGGTCTTTCTTACATTCTATCCCAAGCCTTTCAAACAAGGATGTGTCCCCTTATGGTTGTGTTAGTTTGCTAGGGTTAATTAGCACATTTATTTTCACACGGTTCTTGAGGGTTAAAAGTCTGAGATTATGTTATCAGCAGGGTTGTCTTCTGAGAGCTGTGAAGGAAGGATCCATTCCAGGCTTCTTCTTGATTTGTAAATGGAAATGATCTCACTGCCCCTTCACATTGTCTTCCCTCTGTATTTGTCTGTGTCCAAATTTCCACATCTTAGTAAGGATACTGATCACGTTGGATTAGGGCCCATCTTAATAACTTCACTTTAATTACCTCTTTAAAGACCCTAGATCCTTTTGTGTTTCATAAACTAATGATTGTGTTTTTATGCTATTGTGTGAGGTATGCCTCCCTCAGACCTTGTTACCAGTCTGCACATGAAAAAGTTTTTAAAAAGGATCCTATCTCTAAATTCACTTACATTCTGAGGTACTAAGGGCTAGGATTTCAACTTAAGAATTTTTGGAGCAGGGACATAATTCAGCCTATAGTGCTGGTAGTTGTTATTAAGATAATACATTTTTGCCCTTGTTACTTTTGCTTCACAGTGTTTATGGTTGGGGGAGGTTCTCCCTGAAGCAAATTAATTTAAGCAAGCAGCCTTAAGTGATTAGAATTGGGTCTCAATTTGACATCTCCAGGAGGGAGAATTAGATTAACAGTGGTTAGATTTTGTATCCACCTCAGAACACTGACTTTTGGCCCTGGATCAGGTTTTTTCATACAATAAGGCTGATGGAGTTCATCCTTGTCGATTAGAAACAATTTTCAGTGAAATTAGACAATTAGGAGCTGGTTAGTCCACTTAAGCATTTTCATCTACCATATAAAAATATAAATAAATTTTTAAAAAGTGGGCAGTTACAATTATGTTCTCTGAGTTCCTGTCTCCCTGGCAGTGCTGCCTGGATGGCCTCCCAAAACTGCAACACAGCTGCCACCAGCATTGCGCCCATAAAGGAGTTAAGCACAGCAGGGGTGTGGCACGATACAGCAGAAGCTGAAGACCCTGGTGATGTCTGGCAACAAAGAAATTTCTGTCTTACCTGCATCAGACAACCATTTAAAATCAGTAGGACCATACCTGAAGCACAGAAGATCTGAGATATAAGGTTTTCCTGGAGTTCCCCAGTGGCTACCCATACAACATGCCCATGGTTAAGTTCCTCACACCCTGCTACTATCTCAACATGGATGCCCAGTGTAATACCTGTCTGGACATTCCAAAGGACAAGTGTTCCGTCTGGTATGATGTCAAGAACATCCTGCTCTACATCCACAGCCTGCTAGTAGAACTCAACATCAATAGTCTTTTGAACACACATGCTGCTGATCTCTAGAAAAACTCTCCAGCTTTTAAGAAATACCTGCAAGAAATGTACTCAAAGCAGGTCTCCAACCAGGAGCCCTGACTTGGGCTGCCCAACTTCTCCTTGTGTTGTCTTTTCATTTTCCCTTAGATAGCCTCTCTTTTTCTTGATTTCCGTATAGGACTCTGTATCTTGAACTGTGGTGTTATTTTTGTTTTGTTTCTGTTTATTTATTTAATATATATTTTATTGCACTTTAGGTTCTGGAGTACATGTGCAAAACATGCAAGATTGTTGTATAGGTACATACATGGCAATGTGGTTTACTGCCTCCATCCCCCCGTCACCTATATCTGACATTTCTCCCCATGTTATCCCTCCCTAACCTCCCTACCCTCCGCTGTCCCTCCCCTATTCCCCCAACAGACCCCAGTGTGTGATGCTCCCCTCCCTGTGTCCATGTGTTCTCATTGTTCAACACCTGCCTGTGAGTTAGAACATGTGGTGTTTGATTTTCTGTTCTTGTGTCAGTTTGCTGAGAATGATGGTTTCCAGATTCATCCATGTCCCTACAAAGGACACAAGCTCATTGTTTTTTATGGCTGCATAGTACTCCATGGTGTATATGTGACACATTTTCCTCATCTAGTCTATCATCGCTGGGCATTTGGGTGGGTTCCAGGTCTTTGCTATTGTAAACAGTGCCACAGTGAACATACGTGTGCATGTGTCTTTATAATAGAATGATTTATACTCCTTTGGATATATACCCAGTAATGGGATTGCTGGGTCAAATGGAATTTCTATTTCTAGGTTCTTGAGAATTGCTACACTGTCTTCCACAATGGTTGAACTAATTTACATTCCCACCAACAGTGTAAAAGTGTTCCTATTTCTCCACATCCTCTCCAGCATCTGTTGTCTCCAGAATTTTTAATGATCGTCATTCTAACTGGTGAGAGATGGTATCTTAATGTGATGTTGATTTGCATTTTTCTAATGACCAGTGATGATAATCATTTTTTTTCATGTTTGCTGGCCTCATAAAAGTCTTCTTTTGAAAAGTGTTTGTTCATATCCTTCGCCCACTTTTGAATGGGTTTATTTCTGTTTATTTTTTACTTTATTTTTGAGACAGAGTCTTGCTCTAACAAACAGGCTGGAGTGCAGTGGCATGATTATGGCTCACTGTAGCCTTGACCTCCTGGCTCATTTAATCCTGCCATCTCAGCCTCCTGTGCAGCTGGAACCACAGGTGTGAGCCACAGTGCCAGGCTAATTTTTATTTTTATTTTTGTAGAGATGGGGTCTGTGTTATCCAGGCTGTTCTGGAACTCCACGGATCAAGAGATCCTCCTACCTTGTCCTTCCAAAGTGCTGGGTTTATAGGCATAATCCACAACATTTAGCCCATTTCTGTTTTTAAAATTAAGTCTCTTTTATACATTTTGGTTATAAAAAAAACAACAAAAATTGTAAGTTAAAATTTATTTAGAATCAAAAAGAAAAGAGTACTATGGTATATTTTCTAATTTCAGTGGCTAAAACCAACTTCAGTAGTAGAATATACTCCTTAAGAATTTGTTACTCAGAAAAAAATGCTCTGATTGATCAAAACTTAAAAGAAAATGAACCTGAAATGGTTATTTTATATCTGTATTTAATGATTAAGTAATTCGTATCCTTCAACTTGTAATATGAAGCCATAGACCTACAAAGCAAGATGAACTTATGGTTAAATATGCAACTTGCATTGTCTGAAATTACTTAAGTACTATACAGGTGCTAATGAATTCTCCAACTTGAGGAGACATGCAATGGAAATTGCCTCACTCTTTGGTTCTGTGTGCTGCTGTAAGCAGTGACCTTTTTTTTTTTTTTTTTTTGCCCACCTATAGTTTTTTTTTTTCCTTTAAGTTACTACCTTGTGCCAAATTAAGAGGTATGAATTTGCAAATAGCTTTATTTTATGTGCCAGCAATAATTAGACTCACAGGGAAAAGCAACCTCATCTACGTTTACAGAAGAAGTTAGTATTTTATATTTCACTCACTGGATATGTGTGTCACTACAACTTTTTTTTTTTCTATGACATATTTTAGAGATTTCCTATGTCTGAGAGTGTCATGATCAGTGTCTTTAATGCCAGAGAAGTCATAATTAGCTAGAAACATGGCTAGAGGTTACATTTTCTAAGTAGGAACATGCTACTACTTCTGGCCTGGAAAGCAGTGGCACACTTTTATGTATCTCCCTAACTGACTTCCCCCTTTCAGCACTATGGTAGTCTTGTTAAGAGTTTGAATTTCAAAATGAGAAAGACCTGAGTTAAAATCCCAGTTCAACCATATACTAACTGTAAGTTACTGGGCTTCTGAGTGTAGTTTCTTCAACTGTAAAAAGGAATGATAGGAGTATTACAAGGATTAAATGAGATAATATTCACAATATGCTTAGCAAGAGCCTGACACATAGTAAATGTTTTAAAAGTAGTCGCAGTAACTAAAATGATATTAATCATAATTTTCAATGCCAGGTCTGGGGAAACAAAGTTGCATGAGCCATTGTTCCTATTTACAAGAAACTCATAGACCAACAGAGTATGTAACTCAAAAAGTATCACTGTAGAGGGATGGGAGGACTGGGGAGATGTTGCCTAAAGGGCCCAAAATTTCAGTTAGACAAGAGGAATATTTCAAAAGCTCTATTGTACCTCATGGTGATTATAATTAATAAAACTAGATGGTATACTTGAAAATTGCCGAGAGTAGATTTTAAGTGTTCTCATAACCAAAAAATGGTATGTGAAATAATGCATATGTTAAATGGCTTGATTTGGCCATTATACAATATGCACATATATCAAAACATCATGTTATACACCAAAAATACATACAATGTTTATCAATTTATGAAAGTATCACTGTAAATTTTTCATTATATTGGGAATGCACTTGGTACTGGATAATTGGTTCTTGGTATTTCCATTCAATGCTATGTTATTCTTTTTTTTTTGAGGCAAAGTCTTGCATGCTCTGTTGCCCAGGCTGCTGTGCAGTGGCATGATCTTGGCTCACTACATCCTCCACCTCCTGGGTTCAAGTGATTCTCCTGACTCAGCCTCCTGAGGAGCTGGGATGACAGGTGGGCACCACCATGCCCGGCTAATTTTTTATATTTTTACTAGAGATAGGGTTTCACCATGTTGGCCAGGCTGGTCTTGAACTCCTGACCTCAGGTGATCCACCTGCCTCGGCCTCCTAAAGTGCTAGGATTATGGGCATGAGCCACCGTGCCTGACCCTATGTTATTCTTTTTTAAAAATTATCTATAAATGCCAGGCGCAGTGTCTCATGCCTGTAGTCCCAGCACTCTGGGAGGCCAAGGTAGGTGGATCACCTGAGGTTAGGAGTTTGAGACCGTGACTCATTAGAACTGTAAGTATTAGCATTCTCTGTCCTGCTCTTAGTTCCATCCCAGCCCCACAGCTGTTGGGCTGTTTCTTAGGTACCAAGAAGACAGCTGAGTGGGCATGATATCCAAATGATGGGACATATTCACCCTAGAAGATGAGTTTTGGTCAAGATGGGAGGTTTAGAGGAAGGATAAGAATATGAGATGCAAACTCAGGAAATGTATCCAGAATTGAGGCAAAAAAAAAAAAAGCAGGATCAAGTCATTCAGTTGGTACCCAAGGTCAAGATTCCTCCAGGCACCTGTACCTTGGGAAAGAGGGACCAAAGAAACCAGGAACTCGAGAGATCTGGGTAGGAGCTCAAGCTAGGAGTCTGACCTTTGTAAGGGCAGTCTAACCAAGGAGTAGCGTAGACTGAGAGAGGTGGAGAGAACAGCACTTTCAGTGTTCTAAATGGGCTGTAAACTTTTTCGACTGTTAGTCTTTATTTATTTACCTATTTATTTATACATTACACACATATGCACTATTACTAACATCTTAGTTCAATGACTAATAAAGTTCATTGTTACTGATAATTGCAATTTTTTCAAAGAGTTTAAAAATAATTTTAAATTACTTTGTCTAGTTTCTTTCCAAACTTGATTATATTGTTACTGTTTTTAAATAAAGATGGGGCTGATAGAGATTCTGCTCTTTTCTTCTTTGGTATTGTGTGTGCATTGTTGGTATTATCTTCAATTTGCCTTTTCTTTGCCTTTTAAAGCCACTGTGTGAGAGTTAATTTAGTAATCCGTAAGTGCACTTAATTGGGCACACATTGGTGGAAATACATTACCATATACTGAAACTCAGTGAAAATCTAAGAGATCTTATTTACTCTTTCTATTTGAAAACATCTGCTCTTCCCTCTGGTTTCTTCAAATATCATGTGGAACATATATCTTTTCCTAACATGCATAGGATAAACAGTCACAATATAATCCTTTTGTATTTTTCTGAACTGATAATGGAAGAGGTTGGGAGAAGTTAAGAATGGACTAATTTGTTTCTTATAATAAAGAAAAGAGACAGATTGATGTATAGAGCTGCAGAGAAGAGGAGAAAGTGGAGGTTAAAGAGATGTGGGCAATTACTAGGGGGGCAAGTTTTGGGATAAAGATATGAATACAGGATCTTTTGAGGAAGTTTTGGGATAAAGATATGAATACAGAATCTTTTGAGGAAGTTTTACTGTTTGAAATTTGAGTAGCTTATTCTCCATATCTTTTATTCTGGTTATGTATTTTTGACTAAATAAAAATGCTGCATTCTTTTAAATTCTCAATGACAGAGTGCAACAGTATACACTAAAAATGTCTTTTCTTGCTTCCTCCTTATCTAAATCCTGCCATGCTTAAGATCTGCCTTTTCCATGTAACTTATACCAGACTTCAGACTGTATTTTCTAGAAATGCCAGAAACAATATCACCCATCTTAAATGCTTCCCCACTTCTTGAATGCTTTTTTATACAGTGACCTTGGAACTCTTTCCTTCACTGAATAGGCTATACAGATGCAGATAAGTACATCATAGGATCACTAGCCATGAACAAAGGGCAAATTAAAAATACAATGAGATATTCTTAAGATAGTTAATTATAACAGCTAAAATTTAAAAATTACGATACCACCAAATACTGGTGAGAATGCATGGAAATTGGATCTCTCATACATTGCTGATGGGAATATAAAATGGTACAGCTACTGTGGAAAATGGTTTGGCAGGTTCTTAAAATACTAAACACACTTTGGAGTTTGAGACCAGCCTGGCCAAATGGAGAAACCCCATCTCTACTAAAAATACAAAAATTAGTCGGGCATGGTGGTGCACACCTGTAATCCCAGCTACTTAGGGGGCAGGATTCCTTGAGCCTGGGTGACAGAGGAAAACTCCATTTTGGAAAAACAAAAAAACAAAACAAAACTAAACTAAAGATAATATATAATCCAGCAATTGTACCCCTTGATATTTGCCCAAAGGAGTTGAAAACTTGTGTTCGTACAAAATTCCTTACACAGATGTTCATGGCAGCCTAATTTCTAATAGCTCGGAACCAGAAACATTAAAATGTTCTACAATAAGTCAATAATTATGTGAGCAGTGAATACTACAGGGAATACTACTTAATAAAAAGGAATGGACTGTTGATACACACAATTATTTAGGTGGCTCTCATGCTAAGTGAAAAACAATCTCAAAAGGTCACATATTGTATAATTTTGTTTATATAATGTTCTGGAAATTACAATATTATAGAGTGGGGAAACAAATTAGTGTTTGTCAGAGGTTTGGGATGGGGAGGTGGTGTGATTGTAAAGGGGTAGCATGAGGGAGATCTTTGTGCTGATAGTTTTGTATGTTAATTTCAGTGGTAGTGAGTGATAAAATGGCACAGAAAAATGGCAATGTCAAATTCCTGGTTTTAAGTAACTATAAGTACTAGGAAGTATCTATTGGGAAAGCTAGCAGGTACATGAAACCTTCCTGTACTATCTTTGCAACTTTGTGTGAATCTATAATTATTTCCACATAAAAAGTTAAAAAAAATACAAGAGATTAAATTTAGATTAGACCTTCATCAGCTTTGTCTCCACTCCTTCCCTGCTCCTGGAAAAAGCAGCAGAGGGGCATGGGCAGGGCATACCAAGAATACGTTATAATTTCTCTTGTGAGTTTTTCTTGGACCCCAGTATTAAGTAGAATTGTGTTACTTAATTTCCAGATATTTATAGATTTTCTAGATATCTTATTATGATTAATTTCTAATTTAATTCCATTGTATAACATCTTAAACTTTTTAACTTTATTGATAATGTATAGCTTATATACATGTTTAGCATACATATATTTTATATATATGAGTGTTCTACCTTAGTGAATTTACTATGTACATTTGAGTAGAAAGCACATTCTGCAGTTGTTGGCTGAGTGTTTCATAAATATAAATCAGGTAAAGATTATTAATCATTTCCTTGTTGACTTTTTTTTGGCCTAATTATCAGTTAATGAGAGAGAGCTATTACATCTTTAATATTATTTGTATATTTGCCTATTAATATTTCTTCCTTTATTTCTATTAATATTTGCCTAATGAATTTTGAAGTTCTTCTTAAGTACATACATATTTATTTTATTTTTTGAGACAAGGCATCCTCAGTAAGGATATGTGTTAAAAAAATAAAATAAAAAGAAAGGAGATATCACTCTGTTGCCCAAGCTGGAGTGCAGTAACATTATCATAGTTCACTGTAAGCTCAAATTCCTGGGCGTTAAGTGATCCTCCTGAGTAGCTATGACTACAGGTATTTGCCACCATGCCTGGCTAATTATTAAATTTTTGTAGAGATATGGTCTCACTGTGTTGCCCAGGCTGCTCTTGAACATTTTGGCTCAAGTAAATTCTCTCATCTTAGCCTCCCAAAGTGCTGGTATCACAGGCATGAGCTACCATGTCCAGTCTACATAGATATTTAGATTGTTAGATCTTCCTGATGAATTGTTCTTTTTATCATTATGAAATTTCCTTGTTTATTCTTTGTAATGTTCTTTATCTTGAGTCCTACTTTGTTTGATATTAATATAGTCATACCACTTCCCATTTTCATGATGTATATTTTTCCAATCTTTTGCTTTCAGTCACTTTGTGTCATTATATTTTTTATTTCTGCTCTTCACAGTGTGTAATTTCTATTGATCTGTCTTCACATTCACTGACTCTTTCAGTTGCCATCTCCAATATGCTGTTACACTCATTTACTGAATTTTTCATTTCAGTTATTGTATAGTTTTCAGTTTAGGGCCTCCATGTAATTCATTTTTAAAAAATAATAGCCTTACGGGAAATATATAAAATATAATTCACTTATTTAACATGTACAGTTCAATGACTTTTAGTATATTTACAGATATGTATAAGCACTACCACATTCATTTTTAGAACATTTTCATACTTCAGAAAGAAAGCTTTAGTTGTTACCCCTGGTCCTTTTCCTCAATCCCTAAGCAACACTAATCTACTTTCCATCTCTATAGATTTACCTATTCTGGATACTTCATACAAATTGAATCATATAATATGTAATCTTTTATGTCTGACTTTTTTTCACTTAGCAAAATGTTTTCAAGGTTCATTGATATTGTATGTATCTGAACTTCATTCTTTTATATTGTCAAATAATATTTAATTAGATAGATATGCCACATTTGTTTATCCATTTGTCTGTTGAGGGACATTGGGTTGTTTCCATCCTTAATTATAATAAATAATGCTGCTATAAACATTTGCCTTCAAGTTTTTGTGTGGACAGGTATTTTTATTTCTCCAAGATAGATACCTAGGAGTGAAATTATTAGGTTATATGGTAACTCTATGTTTAACTGATTAAGTAACTGCTAGATGTTTTCCAAAGTGGCTACACCATTTTACATTTCCACCAGTAGTGTATATGAATTCCAATTTCTCCAGTTGTTATTATCTGACATTTTTACTTTAGCCATCCAAGTGAGCATGAAGAAGTATCTCATTGTGGTTTTGATTTGCATTTCCCTGATGGCTAATGATGTGGAGTAACTTTTCATGTATATATTGACCATTTGATTTAGATGTGCTATTTTAAATATTTTACTTTTTTTGACTATAGGCCACATTTTCTTATTTGTTCCTTGACTCAGGGTCTTAAAAGACAAAAATTAAGGTATTGGGTGGTCTGTGTTGTCATCTAGAACTCTGAGTCCTCTTCCAAGTTCATGTGGTTGTGACAGAATTCAGTTCCCTGTGGTTGTATGACTAAGATCCCCATTTCCTTGCTGCCTGTCAATTAGTGGCCACTCTTAGCTCCCAGAGGCCACCTGCATTTCTTGCCACATAGCCCTCTCCATTTTAAAGCTAGAATGGGGAATATTTTATGCTTTAGATCTCCCTCATGATTTTACTCTCTGGCTTCTTTTGGCCCACCTGAATAACCTCCTTATCTACAGTCAACTGATTTAGGATATCTATAAACTTCCTTTTCAGGAGTACCTAGATTTGTGTTTGACTGAATAACTGGACAAAGGTTTATGTGCACTAGGAACTGGAAATGATAGAGCCATCTTCAAATTCTGCTTATGACAATCAGTGTTGCTCTACCAGCTTTTTATTTTGTTAGTGACAGCCTAGTGTATTTTTTTTCTATAATAGTATGTTTTTTGTACTCTCAGGTTTAAATGTCTTCTTAACAACAGATTAACCCCTGGATTTAAGAAAGTAACAATTTTGGAGTCTCTAGTGTGTATCTGGTGAATTTACCTCACTTAGCGATTACTGACATATTTAGAATTATTTTTTCAGCATCTTTTGTGCTTCCATTTACTCTTTTTTTTTCTCTCTCTCTTTATCTACCACTTCTCTCCCCTTCCACTGGTTTGGTAGTTATATATTCTGTAATTTCAGTGGTTTTCTTAAAATTAATGATTTTATTAACAAGTCTAAAGTTAATCAGTATATTTGTCCTCCAGACGATATACTGATTAACTTTCCAAAGATAGGAACCTTAAAATTATGTTAATTCTAATTATCTCACTTTATTCTTGGAGAAAAAAATGGATTGCTTATACATTAACGATAGTCTGCTGACAGATTTCTCATCAGCATCAGCAGAATACAGCAAAGAAATATCATCTAAGAGTTGAGGTAAATGAACTGTTGCTTAAAAGTCAATAACCAACAAAAATATCATTCAAGGGCAAAACTCACAGATTCTTCCCAAGAGAACACTAATGATATACTTCAGTTACAGGAAAACAATACGGAAGAGTGGGATGTAAGTAACGATGTTTATCAAAGCGACTGGTAAATATACTGATACATTTTTATAAACATGAACTAAAAAAGTAATACTAAGAATAATTCTTCTGGATAGTTAGTTTCACATTTGTTTTACAGATGGAGAAAAGAAGAGTGGAGAAGCTAAGTATCAAGCTTGTATGAGGCACACAGCTAAAGACTACAGCTAGGAGAATGTCCTCTTGCTCAGAAATGGCATGAAACTTAAAAAGCAATTCTAACTATCTGCATTTATTCTTTTAGCTCATTTGTGACCGAGAGAGTGCTAATGTCTGTGAGTTCTAGAATGTATAAGAAAAATTTATTCAGGCACTATCCTTCAAGTTAAAGAGAACATGGAACAACAAGATCCTATAAATTGTAATAGTTTATCTTATTTGAAATCCCAGTTATGCAGAGTGATATTTAGTTACTAGCATAATTACAGAAACTTTAAGAAATTTTGAATAACTGGTGGTGATATGACCATGTTCAGAAACCAAAGGTCAAAAGGGAAGCCAAACTGAATAAACAAAATTGTGTTAGTAAATAGCAAAATGTAGAGTTCCTCTGTACTTGGAGGTAAATTCTAAACAATAAAACACATGTGATGTTTTGTTTTTTAAAAAGATCACCTGATTTGTTCTTAAACCAGGCTTACAAGCTACAATATAATCTTTTTAAATTATAGGCAGTTACAAAAAGGCACTTTAAACTTCAGTTAATCACAGTTGTTTCAAAAATATGTCCCTTCTCTTAACAAAGCAGTAACCCAGCCAAAACTTGGATAAACTGGCATTTCCTTAGATCACATGTTTCATTCCTAAACACAATGCCCCTTGTGTTTCTTTCAGGTGTCCATACTTTCTCTGAAAAATAGATCTCCCCTTCCAAAGCTTGAGCATTATCTGCTCTTTGTTTGAAAATAAATGCATTATTCATGTGTGGACTAGTAACGCAGGTGTTTTACCTCTTTTTTCCCAGTCAGGCTGATTCTTAAGCCTTTTATGAAATCAGTTCAGTTTAGTCAAATCTCTGACATCCACTTTTTATTGCCATTTCCCTTTATGGCTAAAATACAAGCCCTAAATACAACAAGATCATCTTTTATTCCATTATGTTTACCTTTTCTTCTACAGCAGTTATCTTAGAAGATGTTTACGTTTTTAGTTAATATCTCAAGTGTTGCCAACATTCTGCTTTCTTCTCACTTCTTGACGACTAACTCTGGGGCAAGGCCAAAGTTCAGATCAAGTATTAATAGTTCAAGTTGCTTTCATTTTTCCTAAACTCCTTAAGGTACCCAGATTTGCTCCTGTCACTGGAAAGCACTATCTAAAAGGTTTGCATGAAATTAAACTCTTTGGGTGTAACCAAACTGAATAAAGCCATATAAGCGTGTATTGAAGCAACTCTTCCCGAGTCAGGCATGAGAAACACTGACATTCTTAACACAGCAAGCATTGGTATTGGGTGTCAGGTAACTGATTCTGCCTTCTGAAATACAGAGTTTCAACCCATCATTTTATTTCCAAACAATCACTTTTATCTTACTCTCTAGAGAATGAAGAGGTCCTGATCTCAGAGCATGAGGCATGCTATAGCTGGGAAGGGGAAAAGGGGAGCAGAATTACTTAAAGACTTCATCTCTTCAATGCGGAGGATAGTAATTGACATTACTTATCGAAGTATCTCTTTTCTAGCTATGTAACATGAAGTTTCAAGTAGTTTATTATTGTCATTTATGTCTTAATTGTGTATATAATCCCCTTTTCCTGTCATTTACTATACTAAAGTATACTTCAGTAAAATACAGTACATATTTTAGGTTTTTATCATTTTTTTCATGGCTAAGAGGTTTAACAATTTCATCTTTTATTATAAATGTTAGAAGGCTTATATGAAAATAGTAAATAATCATTAGTCTAGCTTCTTTTTCTAATTATGGTGTTTTTCTTAATATAACAATGTACTGAATGCTTTGTTGATTAAAAGGGGGAATGTAACACATTCATAGTGTATATTATTGCTTCTTTGTCAAATCTGCCAAATGTAACTAATATGAACTTATTCATAAAACACACTATGCTGTTATGCGTGGCTGCAGAGTTCCTTTACAATGTTACAGCTTCATTTTAAAAACAAGTGCACATTTCTTCAGTTGTCTGAAAAACATTTTGTAGGAATTAGAAATCAATTTTGAAATGAGTTTTACTTTATATTTTAAGGTTGATAATTCAGAACAATTTAAACCAAAGTTGGGTATTTATATTTTACACTCGCAATACTCAGTAACACTGGGTGCTGTAGTTCATGTGGACAATAAGATGGAACTCAGCATTATGTGAAGATACTAAGGAGATTTTACTTACAAGGAGGTACATGACCCTGCCCTCAAGGAAAGTGTTAATCAAGACATTTGAGTGTTTAGAGATTTTGATATCAATGGCTGAAGTGAATTTGTAAAGCATTATTATAATATGGAACCTCCACTCAAGCATAATCTCAGCTTTCTTCAGTTATTCTTAAGCACAGGTCACTTATTTATTTACGCTTGAGTCAGCTGATTTCAAAACTCTTATTTCATATCCCCTTGGGACAACTAAAGATAGCTTTCTTCACTACATGTTTGGGAAAGAGCCCTCTGAAATCCCTTGCTTGAAATGGAGAAAGGAAACAAAAACCCTCTATATTTCCAGCATTTTGAAGTTCAAATTTGTAAACACAATGTATCCAAAGTTTCTAAAGTTTTACTTAACCAGTAAATACACTAGGTAAATTGATTTAACAATTTTTTTTTCAATTTTAACTTTATTGAGGAATAATTTATGCATAATAAACTGCATGTATTTAAAGTGTACAATTTGATGAATTCTGGCAAATTTGTTTACACTTGTCCACAATCAGAATGTAGAACATGGCCATCACCCCACAAAGATTCCTTGTGCTCCTTTGCAGTTCCTCCCTTTTTCTATACTCTATCCTCAACTTCCATGGATTTGCTTTTTACATTTTTATTTTGTTTTATTTTTAGAGACAGAGTCTTGCCCTATCACCTAGGCTGGAGTGCAGTGGCATTGGAGTGTAGTGGCATGATCATAGCTCACTATAATCTCAAACTCTTGGGCTTAAGTGATCCTCCTGCCTCAGCCTCTGGAGTAGCTAGGACTACAGGCACATGCCACCATGCCTAGCTAATTTAAATTTTTTTAAGAAACAGGGTCTTGCTGTGTTGTCCAGGCTAGTCTGAAACTTCTGGCTTGAAGGGATCCTCCCACCTCAGCCTGATCTCCATTTTATTTGTGCTTTATAAAAATGGAATTATATAGTATTTACTATTTTGTGCCTGGTTCCTTTTTCGCATAGTGATTTTAAGACTCATCCATATATTGTTGCACATAACAATATTTCTTTCCTTTATATTGCTGAATAGTATTCCATTGTATAGATATACCTACATTTTGCTTATCCATTTACCCATTGATGGGCATTTGGGTCATTTCCAGTTTGAGGTTCATTCAACACATACTTATTGACAACTATTACTGTACAGGAAAATGTTCTAAAGAAAAATGGGAGACCATGGTGAGTAAAACAGTCAAAATTATGGCCAAAGTGGAGATTTCTGGAGGGGATGGATATTATATAAACAAATATAAAGTATGCCTGATGAGAAAAATAATGCAGGATAAGAGAGAAAGGAAGTCCAGAATTGGGGCAGATTCTGTTTTCTAGAGGATGATCAGGGAAGGCCTCACTGATGAGATAAACTTTGTGCAAAGACCTGAAAGAAGAAAATGAGTGATCCATGTCGACATCTGGGTGAAGAGAACTGAGACTTAAATGTCTAAAAGTCAAGCTTAAAGAAAAGTCTTTTTGCCTCACTTTAGCATTCATGGTCCTAACAGTTATTTTTGGTTCAATGGTACATATTTTTACAACTACTTTTGACATCAGTTGTAGCTTATTGGGGAAGACAGTGGTCTGCTGCCTGCTGCTGCCGCCGCCACACCCAGGGTCTCCTCTGTGGTGGGAGAGCCCCGAACTCTTGTAAAGTTCCTTTGAGGAGACTGAATCATTCAAATGCTTGTATAGTGTTTATCTTAAAGATTTTAAGAATCTTTCAGCTCCTCAGAGGAGACTGTCAAACTCTGACTTTGTCAAGTGAGGCAACTGACACTTTGCCTTAATAATCTTATTTGTTATAGTGTCTATTGCTGGACTTATACTAAAAAGGTAAAGATAACTATCCCCAGGGGTGTTAGAGGGTTCCCTGGGGACAGAAGGAAATGCCCTTGGAAAACTAAGTTACCTTCCTCTTTCTAAACTGGTACTTGAGCCAGTATGTGGATAGTGGAAATACTAGACTATTGAGAGATTCTTAAGAGCTACCTTTAGTAAATAATTTTTTTTAAAAGCATTATCTGTCCCAGCTCTGTTCAATACTGCAGGTATTGAAAGAATTTCAGTATGCTCAATCTCTTCATCTTTGAAAGCAAACTCTGACAGCATATAACCTAAATCTAGAATAGATCCCAGTGTACCTATGGGTCTCTTTGGGTTGTAACTTTTTCCATAACACTTAACCATCTTTTACCTTGGCTTCCTGAATGTTATCAGCCTCACCAAGAGTAGATCCTAGCATTAACCCAATGCTAGTACTTCTTACTTTTATTTGATCTTTTATATATATCATTATGGATTCATGTATCTTTTTTAAATAATTTGGGACTATAATCCAATGCTATGTTATTTATTTTGTTGCTCAGATTGTTCCAGTTTTGGTTATTAGTTCTTTCAGGTTGGCTCTTGTGATTCTTTGACATGCTTCCATCATTTTATTTTTTGAGCAGTTTCTTATTTTCTGGTATTATATTTCAGGCTTATTTTTATTTTCCCTGCCCCAGTCCTAGAATCAAACAGTTTCCCAAGAATCTCTGGTTCCTTTGATTGGAAAATGGTATTTAGAAGCCAAGAGGTGAGTACTGGGGTTGTGCTTTGCTGCTGGGGTGTGATTGCTTCCAGGCTGTCTGAGTCAACAGGGCTAGGTAATATATATATGTATATTAACTCGTGTATACACACATATCTATAAGTAGTATCTGTCTGTTTATCTATTAAACTAACCATGAGTTCATACTGGTGTCTCCAACTCTAGTCCAGCACCACAGGGTGTATTTTATCTTCCCCTTCTTGTTTATTTGCAACTTTAATCTCTTACAGTGAGAAACATGGCTCCTACAACCTTCCATTTGTTTACTTAATTGTTCGACCTTATTATTCATGTAAAACGATTACTACAAAAATTTTAAATGCAATTCTGTACCTAAGAGTTTATCCTACCATAGGTCCACTCTGGTGCGTAACAGTATTTGCACAAGAACTGTTCATTGAAGAAGCATTGGACTCCCTCCTTTCCTCTCTTTTAAACTTTATTAGATTATCTTTGATTTTTAGAAAACCTTTTGTTGTGGACATTTTCAAGTATACACAGTAGTAGAGAGAAAAGTATTCTGAACGCTATGAAACCATAGTTCAGCTTTAACAATTTTTATTTTGCCTGTCTTGTTTAATCTGTTCTCCATATTCTTTTTTAGCATTTTAAAGCAAATCCCAGAGATCATATCATCTCACCTATGAATACTTCAGTAAGCATGTCAACAGATAAGGATTTTTTAAAAGCATAACTACAATGTCATTCTCATACCTAAAAATTAATAGTAATTCCTTTATATGATACCTAATCTATGGTAAAATTTCTCCAACAATGTGAAAAAATGTTTTCACAGTTTGTTTGAATCAGAATCCATGGGAGACAGAATATTGCCTCATACCCTCCATTCCTACCAAGATGTCCACATTTTTTTAAATTTTGAGACGGAGTCTCGCACTGTCGCCAGGGCTGGAGTGCAGTGGCATGATCTCTGCCTCCCGGGTTCATGTGATTCTCCTGCCTCAGCCTTCCAAGTAGCTGGGATTACACCCACCCCGCTAAGTTTTTGTATTTTTAGTAGAGATGGGGTTTCACTATGTTGTCCAGACTGGTCTCGAACTCCTGACCTTGTGATCCGCCTGCCTTGGCCTCCCGAAGTGCTGGGATTACAGGCCTGAGCCACCATGTCCAGCCAAGATGTCCACATTTTATGCCCTGGAATCTGTCCTAACATATTAGTTTATGTGGCAACAGGGACTTTGCAGATTTGATTATGTTAAGGATATTGAGATGGGAAGGTTATCCTGGATGCACCCAGTGTATTTACAATGTTTCCATGTGAGAGAAGTAGCAGGGTCAGAATCGCAGGAGATGACAGCAGAAACAGATGGTAGAGAGATGCTCTTGCTGCAAGGGGGCCACCAAGCCAAGGAATGTGGACATCCTCCACAAGCTGGAAAAAGCAAAAAGATGGATTCACCCCTAGATCCTCCAGAAGGAATGTAGTCTGACTGCATTTTAGCCTGTGAGGCCCCTTTTTGGATTTCTGACCCCCAGAAGAGAATAAAATGTCATTTTAAGCCACTAAATTTGTAGTAATTTGTTATAGCAGCACTAGAAAAGTAAAGGATCTAAAATCTACATATCTCATTGGGTTGTCATATCTCTTGAATTTCATTTACCTCGGCCAGGCGTGGTGGCTCATGCCTATAATCCCAGCACTTTGGGAAACCAAGGTGGGCGGATCACCTGAGGTCAGGAGTTCGAAACCAGCCTGACCAACATGGAGAAACCCCGTCTCTACTAAAAATACAGTATCAGCCGGGCATGGTGGCGCATGCCTGCAATCCCAGCTACTCAGGATAGCTAAGGCAGGAGAATCGCTTGAACCTGAGAGGCAGAGGTTGCGATGAGCCGAGATTGCGCCATTGCACTCCAGCCTGGGCAACAAGAGTGAAACTCTGTCTCAAAAAAAAAATTATTTTAACTGATTATAGTGTTATCTCTTTTTATTTTCTGATTTGTTGAAGACACTGGGTCATTTATCCATATGATGTTCTGCATTCTGGATTAGCTCATTTTACCTCCTGGTGTCATTTAACTTGTTGTTCTATGTCCTGTATTTCCTAAAAATTAATATTAAATTATAAAGGCTTA
Source organism: Plecturocebus donacophilus (assembly GCA_004027715.1). NCBI lineage: Eukaryota > Metazoa > Chordata > Mammalia > Primates > Pitheciidae > Plecturocebus > Plecturocebus donacophilus. Next base: position 44,872 of record PVKP010005827.1, read on the forward strand.
TTTATAATCAGGTTCAGTTTTGTGGGGAGGCAGTATACTTCATACATGGTGCCTTGTACTTCCTATGACGTCACACCAGGAGACAATGAACAGTTGTCCTATTGTTAGTGCTGCTAACCTGATCTGGCCACCCAAAAGCTTCCATCAGTCTTTTCCTTAGGGTTTTCATGGCTATTGATGATTAATACTTATATCCATTATTTCACTAAGGGTTCCAGAATGGTGATGAATTAGTTCTTCTGTAAGGAAGAATTTTCTCTGATAAGAGTATCTGTTTACTCTGAAATACATTTTGTATGTGAAAACAGAATATATGCTTGATTTCTTTAATTCATGGATTTTTTTTAAATAGTAAGTTTATGTATCCTAAGAAACCTTAACAAATGAAGTTTTTAGAATTAGTTTAATTATGAATTCATGGATTTACATATTTGTTGTGTTTTAATCAGTTGGAATCAGTATTATTTTTCATGCTCCAATTGTCCTTCTTTGTCAAGTGAAAACCCTTCAAGGTGACTTTCTGGTTTTTTGATGCTAACTTTTGTTCCCATGTCTGTTCTCTCACTCTATTTTCTTTCCTGCTCTACAATATCATTTGCATGGTTTTAGTTTAGCTTCTCATTAATTCACTTTGAAAATAAAAGAAAATGTGTGTATATTTTAGTTTCTTTTTTTTAATCACAAAAGTGAACATATTATATACTCTGATCTGTACCTTGCTTTTTTCATTTAATGATACATTCTGGAGATCTCTTCATATAAGTATAAAGAGAAATACCTCATTCCTTTTTAAAGCTGCACAGTATTCTGTGTTTGTATGTATACACACACACACAAATTGATGAATATTTTTTTTTCTAGTCTTTGGGAAAGAATAGGTATATTCCTATATATACCTGCTATGATGTTGTAAGGTACTTCCTCCTTGGGACCCTGGCTTTTGATTTAGTCAGTGAGTTCTGGGACTGAGAATTGGCTCAGGTCTTGAAACCAAACAAGGGATTTCATTTTTTTTGTTGGCGGTAGTTACCATCAGCCTCTTGTTTCATCCATCTTTGATTTCTTTTGATCACTTAGATAACGCAACACACTTATTGGCTGCCCATGTATCTGGCATCATGGATACTGTGCTCTATTTAAAAATCTGTATCTTTCTGTGGTTCAGGGAACTTTCACAGTGATCTGCTGTTGCTTGTGATAATTGTGCCTACTTTGCTTCTAATGGCTTATGGGTTTAGCAAGCAGATGGTATTTTCACTTCACTTAGTATAGGCCATTTTGTTTTTGATTTTTGGTTTTGTTTGGTTTTAAGAGTCATCCTGTGCATGGTAGCAGTGCCTCTTGAGGTTCTTGCCAGGTGAATAAATCTTATGTCCTAGGAGAGTGCCATAAACTCACTGGAGGAGAACCTGCTTTCTAAAATGGTAAGGAATGAGATAGTAAAAGGAGTACCATAATCACTGTGAAGCTCAGTGTTGACTATCCTCTGTAGGCCATAGCTGACAGTAAAAGAGAGAATGTCACAGAACTAGTCTTACTGATAGCAATGGGGATAACAGGCTCCCCAAATTATAGAAGCCAGGTGACAAAGCTAAGCTGTTTTAACAGGAAAAATCTAGAAACAAACTGAATGTTCATCAATATGGGACTGGTTAATTAAATTATAGTAACCATAATTTATGTGGTAATACATCCTGTGAGGTAGATCTATATGTACAGTAAGTCCTCACTTAACATTGTCACTAGGTTCTTGGAAATGACTTAAAGGGAAATGATGTATAACCACATAAATTTTACCATAGGCTAATTGATATAAACAAGAGTTAAGTTTCTACAACATAGTTCTGGTCATGAAAACATCACCAAATTTTTCAATAAAGACGAAAAGACCTAATTTACATTTGGTAGGTGTACCTGAATGTGACGAAGAAAATGAATCCAAGCTGGAAAATATTCTTCAGGATATTATCCAGGAAAATTTTCCTAACCTAGTAAGGTATGACAATACTCAACTCCAGGCAATACAGAGAACGCCACAAAGATATTCCTCAAGAAGAGCAACCCTAAGACACATAATCGTCAGATTTACTTGGGTTGAAATAAAGGAGAAAACATTAAGGGCAGCCAGAGAGAAAGGTCAGGTTACCCATAAAGGGAAGCATATCAGACTCACAGCAGATCTCTCAGTAGAAACCCTACAAGCCAGAAGAGAGTGGGGGTTAATATTTAACATCCTTGAAGAAAAGAACTTTCAACCCAGAATTTCATATTCAGCCAAACTAAGTTTCACAAGTGAAGTAAAAATAAAATTTTATGCGAACAAGCAAGAACTCAGAGAGTTCATCACCACCAGATCTGCTTTACCACAACTTCTGAAAGAAGCACTACACACAGAAAGGAACAACCAGTATCAGTTATCCCAAAAACTTACCAAAAGGTAAAGAGTGTCACCATAATGAAGAATTTACATCAACTAACTTGCAAAATAGCCAGCTAGCATCAAATGACAGTATTAAACTCACACATATCAATATTAATCCTAAATTTAAATGGACTAAATGCCCCAATCAAAACATACAGTTAGACAAACTGAATAAAAAGTTAAAACCCATCGGTACGCTGTGTCCAGACCTATCTTATATGTAAGGACGCACAAAGACTCAAAATAAAGGGATGGAGGAAGATTCACCAACCTAATGGAGAGCAAAAAAAAAAAAACCAGGAGTTGTAATTTTCATTCCTGATAAAAGAGACTATATTAGCAACAAAGACTAAAAGAAACAAAGAAGGACATTACACAATGGTAAAAGGATCAAAGTAACAAGAAGAGCTAACGATCCTAAATATATATGCACCCAATATAGCAGCACCCAGATACATAAGCCAAATTGTTAATGACTTATAAAGAGACTTAACTACATCGTCAATATTAGACAGATCAACGAGATAGAAAATTAACAAGGTTATCCACGACTTGAACTCAGACCTGGAACAAGTAAATTTAATAAATATTTACAGAATTCACCACCCCCTATCCACAAAACCTATATTTTTCTCAGTATCATATCACACTTATTCTGAAAGTGACCACATAATTGGAACTAAATCACTTCTCAGTAATTGCATAGCATTCCACAGATTTAAATGAAATAGTGGTTGGCTGTTTGTTATTTTCTTCCCTTATTCCTTCCTGTCTCCATTGTTAAGTTTAATTATTGGCATAAATGAGGTCTTTAATACCTATATTTAGGTTACATTCTAGCCTGAGCAATAGAGCAAGATTCTCGTTCTCTCTCCACCTTTCTCCTTCTTTCTTTCTCTTTTATTCTTCCTATTTTTTCCTCTTTTACCCATTTTTTTCTTTTTCTTTTCCTTAAAAAAAAAAAGGAAAATATTAAACATTGAAATAAATGTGAACTACACATATGTTTAAGAAAGAGTAATAAAAACAAGTAAGGTAATTATTTACCTAGTTGTTGCAGTTCAAGGTCACAGGAGGCCAGAACCTATTTCTGCAGCTCAGGGTATAAGGTGGGAATCAACCCTGGACAAAGAGTGCCATCTCATTGCAGAGCATACTCATACATGTCCCTAAACTCACTCATCCTGGAACCATTTAGACACACCAGTTCACCTAATGTGCATATCTTTGGGATTGGGAGAAAACTCACAAAGATGGGAGAACATGCAAATTTCACACAGATTGTGGTCCTGGCTGGGAATCAGTTTTTTTCTCATCAAGGTTATGAAATAGTGTTGAATGAAATTATATTATTTGAGGACCTGCTGTACCACTATAGAAAAATCTTCAAGATACAGTACATGAAAAAAAATTGTAGATTAGGCTGGGCATGGTGGTTCATGCCTGTAGTCCTAGTACTTTGGGAGGCCGAGGCAGGCGGATTGCTTGAGTCCAGGAGTTCAAGACCAGCTTGGGCAACAGAGCAAAAACCCGTCTCTACTAAAAATACAAAAAATTAGCCAGGCATCGTGGTCAGCATGCCTGTAGTCCCAGCTACTTGGGAGGCTGAGTCTGGGAGGTCAAGGCTGCAGTGAACTGAGATCACAACACCGCACTCCAGCCTGGGCAACTGGAATGAGACTCTGTCTTAAAAAAAACAAAAAAAAAAAAACAAAACCCAAACCTGCAGATTATTAATATATAGAGTGTGATCTCAATTGTATATAAACAAAGGATATTTTATGTTTACATTTTTTGAATTTGCATAGAAAATGCATGGAAGACTACAAAAAAAACTTTCTGGGAAATATGATTAGAAGCAGAAGAGGGATAAAAGGTATTTTTTACTTTTAATTTTATGCCCTTCTCTACTGTTTGAAATTTTTATGGCATTTTTATGTTGACTTTATATTATTTTTAAAATGATATTGCTATTGAACCAACTGGTGATTATTTTTCCTTAGAGTTTTGCTCTCATTACATACCTCATCCACTTGGTCAACCCTCTGGGAAAAAGATAGGAGCCCGGAGTTTGCTCCTAAAACCCAGGCACTGTGATTTATGTTGTTTACCGGTCTCGCAATATCCATTTAGCTTCAGTTCTCTCAGGGCTTCTGTCACATTGTGGAGACACCAATATGCCTAGGAGTCATGAAATAATGGCTAGGGTCTTGCTGTTTCTGTGCAATTAGACCAAAGTTTTCTGGAGGGATACACAAATGAAAATGTGGGGAGAACAGCTTATAATTGTGCATCTTTGGACTGATTTTATTTCTGTTATTTGGCCAAATAATCCAATTTAGTGTGTTTTTATGTGAATATTGGTATATTCATTCTTTTTCCATTTTATACCGAATTATTTAGATCATAATTCAACATTTTTTTTTTTGAGACAGTATCTTGTTCTTTTCCCCAGGCTGGAGTGCAGTGGCACAGTCTCAGCTCACTGCAACCTCCAGCTCCTGGGTTCAAGCAATTCTCCCCACCTTGGCCTCCCAAGTGCCTGGGACTACAGGTGCATACTACCATACCTAGCTAATTTTTGTATCTTTTGGTAGAAACGGTTTCTCACCATGTTGGGCAAGCTGTTCTTGAACTCCTGACCTCAAGTGATCTGCCCACCTTGGCCTTTCAAAGTGTTGGGATTACAGACGTGAGCCACCATGCTGGGCCAGATCATAATTCAACTTTTAAAGAACAGTGTTAAATCCAATTTCATAGATGAAACTATGAACAGTAAAAAGACTAATAGAACTTAATGACATTCTCAGTGGAATAATTATTTGGTTTAATTCTTAAATTGGTATTTGAAATGAAAATGCTAAGGTGATTATAGCCTTAGAAACTTGCTTATAAATAGTACATACATGGAGAATATGCAAGTTAACATCTGTCACCTACCTTCTTCCTAGTAATGTAGCAAGTAAAATTCTAATTAAAAAAACTAATTTAGGCAGCTCACACCTGTAATCCCAGCACTTTGGGAGGCCAAGGTGGGCAGCTCACTTGAGGTCAGGAGTTCAAGACCAGCCTGGCTAACACGGTGAAACCCCATCTCTACTAAAAATACAAAAATTAGCCAGGTGAAGAAGTGGGCACCTGTAATCCCAGCTACTTGTTAGGCTGTGGCAGAATTGCTTGAACCTGGGAGGCAGAGGCTGCAGTAAGCTGAGATCGTGCCACTGCACTCCAGCCTGGGGACAGAGGGAGACTTAAATAAATAAATAAATAAAAATAAATGAAACTAATTTAAACCTGATCTATTTCTGACATCTCATCAGCTTTTCTCCCAGATAAGGCAGGAAATAAAAATGTGCACACCTTTCAAATATTGCACACAATCCTACAAACAAAAATACTATGTATATTGAACAAACAACTAAAAGCTAATGTTAAACCCCTGGGGGAATAAATAGGCTAATTATGCCTTGGTATGTTTCTTGAGAACTTTTCATTTTTTTCACATAAATTAGATATTCTGAGATCTCTGCCAGGAAACAGATACAACTTTCCACTATCAAACACAGATGAAATCCTTGTCGACATGTTTTCCCAACTGGGTCATTCATTAATCTGACATGCTCTGCTTTGTTTACACAGAGCCGGGTAATATTTTAACTTTTAGTTTTACATTTGATTTCTGCCTTGCTAAGAAGGATTCAGTTGTTTTCAGTATAATTTCATTGTCTTTAATGAAAATGCAGCAAGGACCATGATATGGTTTGGCTCTGTGTCTGCACCCAAATCTCATGTTGACTTGTAATCCTTAGTGTTGGGGGAGGGACCTGGTGGGACGTGATTGGATCATGGGGCGAATTCCCTGAATTGAAACATGCATGAAACAGATGCACGTTTGCCTGTGTAACAAACCTGCGCATCCTGCACATGTATCCCAGAACTTAAAAGAAAATGAAAATAATAATTTTAGGTCATTCAGGGATGATAGCCTCTGACTTTTTGTTATTGTTTTCTGTTCTTGCATTAAAGATAAAGATGTATCTTTATTTTTACATTCCTTTGGGTCTATACTCAGTACTGGAATTGCTGGGTCAATGGTATTTCTGGTTCTAGGTTTTAAGGAATCACTATACCATCTTCCACAATGGTTGAAGTAATTTACATTCCCACCAACAGAGTAAAAGCATTCCTATTTCTCCACAGCCTCACCAGCATCTGTTTCTTGACTTTTTAATAGTCACCATTCTGACTGGCATGAGATGGTATATCTCATTGTGGTTTTGATTTGCATTTCTCTAATGCTTAGTGATATTGAGCTTTTTTTCATATTATTTGGCCACATAAATGTCTTCTTTTGAGAAGTGTCTGTTCATGTCCTTTGCCTTAACCTAAAATTATTAATGAAAATAGAAAAATTTTGGGTTTGAGAATAAACTTTTTCTACAGGGTTGGGACTTGGTTATGAAAATGGAAGTAATTACTGGTTAAAAATTTATTTCCTAAAGGAATAAATATCTAATCCCTGACATAAGGGTGACCCAGAATGTCACTGTTTCTTTTTTTGGAATCCAGTGAATAAATTTTAGACAAGGTTACATGAGCCAGTTAACAGCCTTTTCTCAACATGGTGAAGAAACACTCTATTCAATTATAGTTTGCACTGCAGGCTCTCTCACTGTCTTTACTCTGATCAGTCCTTGTGGGACATGGCATTAGTATACAATTGGATCCATTGAAATAATTCATTCCATTATATATCATAATACAAGGAACCTTGCCATGGCAAGTCAAGAAATCTCACTACGCAAAGCAGCTGTGGGCTAAAAGAATGTCAAGGCTTGCAGGGACAGATATATTGGATGCTTACAATGTGTGGGTAGAATTGCGAGGCCTTATCCTGGTGCTTGGATACATCATCTAGAATTAAATTCTAAAGTCTTTGCCTTTCAGTGGTTTCTTAGCATTCACAGCTTTTCATCTGTACCCCTTGACTGGACTTCACTAAAGGAAATTTATAACACTCAAACTTAACATCAGTTTTCTCACTGAGCAAACCACCCAACAAGTGTTTTAAAGGAAAAAAAAATATCAAATGATTGAAATATCATTCCTTCCTCATAAATCACAAATGTGGACCCATTGAGCACCCCACAGACTGATGAAAATGCGCTTTGGGAGGCTAAGGCAGGAGGATGGCTTGAAGCCAGGAGTTCAACCTGGGCAACATAGTGAGACTTGTCTCTACCGTTTTTTTTTTAATTAAAAAATTAGAGGGAGAGAGATCCAAGATGGCCAATTACTAGCAGCTCAGGATTGCAGCTCCCAGTGAAAGTGCAGAGAGTGAGTGGACGCCACACTTACCAACACATTTTTGTTGCCCACGGACCAGGGCATTCCCAGTGGAGGAGCCCCACAGGTCGCCAACGCAACCCTTTCGGCCGGTGCAGCTGTTTTGCCGGCACCTTGGCCCAGCGGCTCTTGGTGCGGAGTAAACGGGACTGGGTCTCCTTTTGGATGATATTTGGAGCTCTGATAAGGCAGAGCAGTCCATTCAGCTGATTGAAAAAGGGACTGAGAAGCCAGACCGGAGACCCCCAGGCAGAAAAGCACCACGAATTTCAACGCTGCTGTTTTAGCCAGCTTTGTGGGTCACCGCAGTGAAAATTACATAGATTCCGGAGCTGGGAATCAACAAGCTGGATGTCCACTCAGAGACTTAACTTGAAAGTTGGTAATTACAGAGATGATAGGTGGATAAAACCATGAAGATGCCAAGAAGCCACCTTAAAAAAACTGAGAACACTCAAAATCAGAATGTCTCTCCTTCTACAGAGGACTCTAGTTCCTCATTAGTAACGGAACAAGGCCTGATGGAAAATGACGGCGAAGAATTAACAGAGTCAGGCTTCAGAAGGTGGCTAATAAGAAACTTCTGTGAGCTAAAAAAATATGTTCTAACCCAATGCAAAGAAACTAATAACTTTGAAAAAAGGTTTGACGAAATGCTAACGAGAATGGACAATTTAGAGAGGAACATAAAGGAATTAATGGAGCTGAAAAACACAATACGAGAAATCCGTGAAGTATGCACAAGTCTTAACAGTCAAATTGATCAAGCAGAAGAAAGGATATTAGAGGTCGAAGACCAACTTAATGAAATGAAATGAGAAGATAAGATCAGAGAAAAAAGGATAAAAAGAAATGAGCAAAATCTCCAGGAAATATGGGACTATGGGAAAAGACCTAATTTACACTTAATAGATATACCTGAAAGTGATGATGAGAACGAATCCAAGCTGGAAAATATTTTTCAGGATATTATCCAGGAAAATTTTCCTAAACTAATG
>PVKP010005827.1:53737-87203 GCA_004027715.1 Plecturocebus donacophilus
CAGGCAATACAGAGAACCCCACAAAGATATTCCTCAAGAAGACCAACCCCAAGACACATAATTGTCAGATTTACTCGGATTGAAATAAAGGAGAAAATATTAAGGGCAGCCAGAGAGAGGGGCCAGGTTACCCATAAAGGGAAGCCTATCAGACTCACAGCAGATCTCTCAGTAGAAACTCTACAAGCCAGAAGAGAGTAGGGGTTAATATTTAATATCCTTAAAGAAAAAACTTTCAACCCAGAATTACATATCCAGCCAAACTAAGTTTTATGACTGAGGGAAAAATAAATTTTTTTGCGAACAAGCAAGAACTCAGAGATTTCATCACCACCAGGCCTGTTTTACAACAACTTCTGAAAGAAGTACTATACACAGAAAGGAACAACCAGCATCATTTATCCTAAAAACTTATCAAAAAGTAAAGAATATTACAACAATGAAGAATTTATATCAACTAACGGGCAAATAGCTAGTTAGCCTTAAATAACAGTATTAAACTCACATATATCAATATTAAGCCTAAACTTAAATGGATTAAATGCCCCAATCAAAACAAACAGACAAACTGAATAAAAAGTTAAAACCCATCAGTACGCTGTATTTAGACCTTTCTTATAGGCAAGGACACACAAAGACTTAAAGGGATGGAGGAAGATCTACCAACTTAATGGAGAGCAAAAAAAAAATGATTTGAACACAGACTTGGAACAAGCAAATTTAATAAATATTTACAGAACTTACCACCCCATATCCACAAAACATATTTTTTTTTCAATATTATATCATACCTGTTCTAAAAGTGATCACATAATAGGAAATAAATCCCTTTTTAGTAATTGCATAAGCATTTCACCGATTTAAATGAAATCCTGAGCAATAGAGCAAGATTCTTGCTCTCTCTCCCCCTTTCTCTTTCTCTTATTTTTCTCTTTTATTCTTCTTCTTTAAAAAAAAAAAAAAAAAAATTAGCCAGGTGTGGTGGTATGTTATGTATCTGTAGTTTTAGCAACTCAGGATGCTGAAGTGATAGGATTGCTTGAGCCCCAGGAATTTGAGGCTGCAGTAAGCTATATTTGCATCATTACACTCCAGCCTGGGTGTTAAAGTGAGATCCTGTCTCAAAAAAGAACAATGAGCAGAAGAATGGAAAGAAGGATGCAAGGAAGAAAAAAGATATGCCATACTAACACTAATCTAAAGTAAGTTGTAGTGATTATATCAAACAAAATAGATTTCAGAGCAAAGAATATTAGTGGGGATAAAGAGAGTCATTTCTATAAAGGGGTCAATTTATCAAGGGGACATCACATTTCTAAATGTTTATTTGCCTAATAGACTTCAAAATTCATAAAACAAAAACTGATAGAACTGAAAGAAAAAAATAGACAAATCCACAATTTTAACCAGAAATTTCAACCCTGTCTCCATATTGATAGAACAAGTAGAAAAACATCAGTAAGGATATAGAAGACTTGACCAACACTATCAAATAATGACAATATTTATATATTACTAGACTCAACAACAGCAGGATACAGATTTTCTTCAAGCACACACAGAACATTTGCCTACATTGATCATATTATGGGCTGTTAAGTCTCGATAAATTTAGAAAGATTCAAATCATAAAGCATATGTTTTTAGTCAACAATGGAATTATAATTCAGTAAAAGCTATAAGGAATATTCCAAGTATTTGGAAATTAAATTACTTCTAAATGACCTGTGGGCCAAAAAAAGAGACAAAAAAGGAAATAAAGTACTTGAACTGAGTAAAATGAATACACAACATATTAAAATGTGTGAGATGCAGTTAAAGCAGTGCTTAGAAGGAAATTTGTAGCACTAACATGCCTATATTAGTGGAGAAGATCTTAAATGAGTGACCTCAGCTTCTATTTTATAAAAATGGAAAACAAAACTAATCAGAAGAAGGAAAAAATGATAAGAGCAAAATCAATTAAATAGAAAATAAAGACAAAAATAAATGAAACCACAACTGATTCTTAGACAAAACCAATAAAATTGATAAATATCTATTCAAACTGATCAGGAAAAAGAAAGAAAACATGAATTGCCAATACCCATAATGACAGAGATGACACCTACAGATTCTAAAGATATTAAGAATAGGTAGACAGATAAGATAGATATAATAAGGGAATATTATGACAAACTTTATGGTAATAAATTTGAAAACATAGATGAGATGGATAAATTCTTTGAGAAACAAACTACCAAAACTCATTCAAGAAGAAATAGATAACCTGAATACCCCTGTAGACTTTGATGAATTTTATGAAACATTTGAGGAAGAAATAATACTAAAAATTGAAGCAGAGGATATATATTTCAATTAATTCTATGAGAGCAACATTATTCTGATACTAAAACCACACAAAGACATTACAAGAAAGCTATAGACCAATATCTGTCATAGACATAGATTAAAAAATTCTTAAAATTTTAGCAAATCAATTCCAACCTAAAAAGGAGAATATCTAGTGACCAAGTATCCCAGGAATGCAAAGTTACTTTGAAATTTGAGGATTAATGGAGATAGTATTCATTTTCCTATCTACTCTGATATGGCACATGCCAATTTTCCTAGATTATTTTCTCTGGAATTAATCTTAAAATTCTGACTCTTAAAAATCTGACTTAATCCAAAAAATTATTCTTTCTGGGGTGGAGTAGAAATCTTTTAAAAAGACATTTTGACTTTACCCAGGCAAAGCCTTCCAGCTTTGCTTTTTAAACAAAGATATAGCACTATTGTAGGATTCAGGAGAACTCTTACATATTATGACTTGAACATTTCTGTTTCATTACTTTTCTATTGCTCTGTAACAAATTACCACAAATGCATTGACTTAAAATGAGACACATTTATTATCTCACAGTTTCTGTGTATCAGGAATCTGGGAATGGCTTAGCTGGATCCTCTGCTTAGGGTTTTACAAGGTTATAATCAAAGTGTTGGCTGGGTTGCAGTCTTATCTGGAGGTTTGACTGGGGAATAATCTGTTTCCGAGATCACTCAAGTTGTTGAATGCATGAATTTCTTTGTGACTGTAGGGCTGAGGACCCTGGCTCCTTGTGTGATGTTAATTGGAAGTCACCCTCAGCTCTTAGCAGCTGCCTGTAGGTACTCAGGCTGTCCACATTCCTTATTGTGCAGGCTTTTCTAGCGTGGCTGTTTAATTCATAAAGCCAATAAGAAGAGTCTGTGGAGTAAGTCTGCTAGCAAGATAGAGTGGAATGTAACATAACATAATCACAGAAATGACTGGAAATTTCATTTTCATTATCATATTTTATTGGCTAGAAGCCCACACTAAAGTGGAGGGGATTATACAAGCATAAAAAGTAGGAGGCAGGGATCACATGGGGTCAATTCACAATCTGCTTGTAACATAATGCTTAAAGGACTTTAGGCAGCAATAGATTCTAAAATAAAATTGATTAAATCCAATAATGTATAAAAAGAATTACACAACATGACCAAGTGGGATTTATCTCAGGTATAAAAGGCTGGTACAACATTCAAAAATCCATCACAATAGTCTCTCCCCCAACTCTCCTGCCATTCACAGTTTCACTTTCCTCAATTTCAGTTACCTATGATCAGCCCTGGTCAGAAAATATTACATGGAAAATTCCAGAAATAACTCATAAATTTTAAATTGCGTGCTATTCCGAGTAGTGGGATAGCGGGAAGAAATCTCACACTGTTTTGTTGTATCCTGGAACATGAATCATCCCTTTGTTCAATGTATTCATGCTATATATGCTTCCCGCCCATTATCCATTTAGCAACCATCTCAGTTATCAGATTGACTGTGCTGACATCATAGTGTTTTTGTTCGATTAATCCTTATTTTCCTTTATAATGTCCCCAAAGTACAAGAGTAGTGATGCTGGTAATTTGGATATGCCAAAGAGTAGCCATAGAGTGCTTTGTTGAAGTAAAGAGGTAAATGTTCTTGACTTAATAAGGAAAGAAAAAAAAAGGTATGCTGAGGTTGTTAAAAGATTCTTACAATGAATCTTTTAACCAGGAAATTGTGAAGAAGGAAAAATAAACATGTGCTAGTTTTGCTGTCATACCTCAAACTGCAAAAGTTACTGCCACAGTGTATGATAAACACTTAGATAAGATGACATTAAGTATGTGAGTGGAAGACATGTACAGAAATGTGTTCCAATTGACAGCAAGAAGGTAGGTACTAACCAAAATTTCAAGCATCTACTGGGGGGTTTTGGAATGTGTGCCCCTTGGATAAAGCAAGGGGACTATTGCTGTAATATCATTCATCAATAGCTAAAGAAAAAAAATTACATGATCATCTTGGTAGATGCAGAAAAAGTATTTAATAAAATGCAAGAATCATGATAAAAATTCTCAGTAAACTAGAAATAGAGGGGAACTACTTCAACTTTATAAAGAGTATCTGCAAAAAACCTACAGCTAACATTATACTTAATAGTGAGAAACAAGAAGCTTTTCCACTAAGACTTAGAACAAGATAAAGCTGTTCCCCCTTAACCACTGCTTTTCAGCATCATTCTGGAAGTCATAGGTAATACAATAAGACAAGAAAAGGATGGAAAAGATGTAATGATTGAAAAGGAGGAAATAAAACTGTCATTTTTGCATATGACATAAATGACTATGTAGATAATTCAAAACAATTGACAAAAAATCCTGGAACTAATAAGAGATTACAGAAAGGTTGCAGGACACAATGCTAATATACAAAAGTTAATCACTTTCCAGCAATAAAAATGGAATTTGAAATTAAAAACATAATACTATTTATATTTGCACCTCCAAAACAAAATACTTAGGTATAAATCTAACAAAATATGTATAAGATATGAGGAAAACTATAAAACTGTTGAAAAAAGGTTAAAGAACTAAACAAATGGAAAGATATTATATACTCATGTATAGAAGATTCAGTGTTGTCAAGATGTCAGTTCTTCTCATTTTGATATTCAGATTCAATTCAATCCCAATCAAAATCCCAGAAAATTATTTTGTGGATGTTATCAAACTGACTGTAAGTTTGTGTGGAGAGACAAAAGAGTCCTAATAGCCAACATAAAATTGAAGGAGATCAAAGTAGGAAGACTGACACTACCTGACCAAAACTTGCTATGAAGTTATATTAATCAAGACAGTATGGTATTAGCAAAAGAACAGACAAATACAACAATGGAACAGAATAGAGAAACCAGAAATCAACCCACATAAATATAGTTGACTGAGCTTTGACAAAGGAGTAAAGGTAATTTAATGGGGAAAAGACAGTCTTTTTAGCAAATGGTGTTGGAACAACTTGACATCTACATGAAAAAAAAAAAAAAAAGAGAGAGAGAGAGAGGGAGAATCCAGACACAATCTTATATCCCTCACAAAAATTAACTGGAAATGGATCATAGACAATGTGAAATGGGAAACTATAAAGGTACTAAAAGATAGTCTATATGACCTGGGTTTGGTGATGACTTTTTAGATATGACACTAATGGCACCAACAGAATGATCCATGAAAGAAATAATTAACTAGACTTTATTAAAATAAAAAATTTCTGCTATGAGAAAGATACCATCAGAAGAATAAAATGACAGGCCACAGACTGCGGAAAATTTTTTACAAAAGATATATCTGATAAAGGACTCTTGTCAAATACATGCACAGAACTTTTAAAACTGAACAATAAGAAAACAAACTGATTAAAAAATGACCCAAAGACCTTAACAACACCTCACCAAATATGCATATGATGTAAGTAAGCATAGGAAAAGATTACGCATCTTTTATCATGAGGGAAATGCAAATTAAAACAAGAGTAAAATACCATTACACAAATCTTATAATGGCCCAGATCTAGAACATTAACAACACCAAATGCTGGTAAGCATGTGCTGGAAGAAGATTTTTTTTTTTTTTTGAGACAGAATCTCATTCTGTTACCCATGCTGGAGTGCAGTGGCACGATCTCAGCTCACTGCAACCTCTGCCTCCCAGGTTCAAGCGATTCTCCTGCCTCAGCTTCCTGAATAGCTGGTATTGCAAGCTCATGCCACGATGCCTGGCTAATTTTTTTGTTTTTTTAGTAGAGACGGGGTTTCACCATGTTGGTCAGGCTGGTCTTGAACTCCTGACCTCATGATCCACTCACATCAGCCTCCCAAAGTGCTGGGATTACAGGCGTGAGCCACCGTGTCAGGCCAGGAATAAGATTTCTTATTCATTGCTTGTGGGAATGCAAAAGGGTTACAGCCACTTTGGAAGACAGTTTGGCAGTTTCCTATACAAGTAAACATACTCTTACCATACAATCCAAGAATCATCCTCCTTTGTATTTACCCAAGTGAGTTGAAAACATGCCACACAAAAACTGACATGTAGATGTTTATTATAACAGCTTTATTCATAATTGCCAAAACTTGGAAGCAACTATGTGTCCTTCAATAGGTAAATGGATCAATTACCTACATCTAAACAATGGAATATTACTCAGTGTAAAAGAAATGAACTATCAAGCCATGAATGGGATGGACGAACCTAAAATGTGTATAGCTAAGTGAAAGAAGCCTATCTGAAAAGGGTACATACTCCATGATTTTTCACTGTAAGACATACTGAAAAAAGACTAAACTATGGAGACAGTAAAAAGATTGATGGTTGCCAGGGATTGGGGATAGGGAGAGATGAATAGGTAGAATACAGAAGATTTATATAGGAAAGTGAAACTACTCTATATTATACTATAATGGCAGATACACATCATTATACATTTTTTCAAACCCATAGAATGCACAACACCAAGAGTGAACGCAAATGTAAATTACAGACTTTGGATGATAAGGATGTGTCACTGTAGGTTCATCAATTGTAACAAATGTGCCACGCTGGTGGAAGAAATGGTATATAGCAAATCCGTGTTCCTTCTGCTCAATTTTGTTGTGAACAAAAATTGTGCTAAAAAATAAAGTCTAACAAATCAAAAAGCAGTAATACAAAATAATTATAAACTAAGCAAATAGATATGGGAATTTTGGACTGAATGATAAATTGGTTGGGTTTAGTTTTGTTTAGATGTTTTAAAACAAACTGTGGTTGAAATAACCGTATATATTAATTTATCAAATGTTAAAACTTTCATCATGCTGTATTTCCTATATGAATCTAGTTTTTCAAATTTGGCTGTAAATTATTGAAGGCAGAAACCGTATTGTACCTTTCTGGTATGCACAATATATTTTAGCATGTTAATGGAAGCATGTAGAAATTTTGTAAATACAATTAAAATGTTTACAAAGAGAATGAGTGAATTTATTGCACATTTGAAAACAAAAGTGCTAAAAAGAAAACTCCAAAAAGTGCTTTGTCTTCATGTATTGGTCAATAAAACATTATTAATTGGGTTCAGCTCAACTTGAAGTTTAGAAAAATAATGGGATTTGTTTGATTTAGGAGTTATTTTTGTTTCGTTTATTTATGTTTTTTTGTACAAGTTTATATGTGAATTTTGTTACAAGTATTTAATGTGTAGTGATCAAGTCAGAATATTTAGGGTGTCCATCACTTGAATACAATATGTTTTTTTTAAGTATAGTCACCCTGCCCTGCTATCAAACATTGAATATATTTCTTCTATCTTACTGCATGGCTATATCCTTTAACCCACTTCTTTTCATCTCCCTTATCCCCCTAACTCACCCTTCCCAGTCTCTTGTCTACCTTTCCACTCTCTGTCTCCATGTAATAAAACTTTTTAGCTCCCACATATGTGAGAATGTGCAATATTTGTCTTTTTGTGCCTTGTTTCATTTAACATAATGACCTCCAGTTCCATCCATGTTGCTGTAAATGACATGATTTAATTACCTTTCCTACTGGTAATTCCTACTGGGTTGGTTGTTCCATTGGTCTATGCATCTATTTTTATAATCAGACCATGCTGTTTTGGTTACTCTAGTCTTATTAAATATTTTGAAGTCAGGTAGTGTGATGCCTTCAGTTTTGTTCTATTTGCTCAGGATTGATTTGGCTAATTTTTTTTTTCTAATTCTGTGAAGAATGACGGTATTTTGATAAGGACTGCATTGAATTTTTAGATTGCTTTGGGCAATATGGTCATTTTAACACTGTTAATTCTTTTGATCTCTGAGCATGGGATTTTTTTTTTCATTTGTTTATGTGTTCTTCAACTTCCTTCATCTATGTTTTGTAGTTTCCTTTGTAGATATCTTTTACCTCCTTGGTTAAATTTATTCCTAGGTATTTTATTTTTTTGTAGCTATTGTAAATAGGATTTCCTTCTTGATTTCTTTTTCTGCTAGGTCATTTTTAGTGTATAGAAAGGCTACTGATTTTCGGATGTTGATTTTGTATCCTGCCACTTGAATGAACTCATTGATCAAATCTAAGAGTTTTTTGGTGGAGTCTTTAGTTTTTTCTAGGTATAAGACCACATTATCAGAAAAGATAAACAATTTGGTTTCCTCTTTTCCAATGTAGATGCCTTTTATTTCTTTCTCTTATATTATTGCTCTGGCTAGGACTTTCAGTACTATGTTGAATAGTAGTGAAAATGGGTATAGGATATATTTTTTAAAAGTTATTTTAATGGGAAAATTTAAACAAAAAACAAACAATTGTATAAAGATTAATGTTTTAGAATGTTAAGTTTTAGAAAGTTTACTTATTTTATGAAATAGTGGAAATTCAAGATTATTGCTATAAAATATCACTGTCATTTATTTGCATTCTTACATGCTTTCATTTTTTAAAAGAGAGAAAATTGTGTTAACATAAATTGCACTTGAACTATGATCTATTTCACCTATGTCACAACATATGGAAAATTGTATAGTGATCTCCCAAGTATCCATCACTGGGCTTCAGTCATTATCAACACATGAACATCTACCCACTAACTTGTCCCTATCTTTTTCATAATGAAGCTAATCCTAGGTATTATATAATTTTATTTACAAGTATTTCAGTATGTATATCTTTAAAATATAATTGTTGCAATTATAGTTAAAAAAATAGAAAATTTAAAATATATCATCAAGTATTCAGTCTGTGTTCAATTTCTTCAATTACAGGTTTCAAATGCAGTCCCCACGTTGTACTTAGTCATTACATCTCTTAAATCTATAGACCCCTCTCTTTTTTGTTTATTTTGTTTTGGTTAGGTCCCTTAATAGAATTCCTAACTTGAAGGTGGCAAGAGACCTTGGAAAGTTACCTAATTCATACTTTCACATCAAGCACAATTACACCTAAATTATCTTGGGCAGAGAGGTGTTGTCTAAGAAAGTTTCCATTCTGATGAAACTGGCTCTCTTGAAGTATCTTCTACATTGAGATATGTGAGGTTGTGGAGATACTTTGCAGAAGGGAGATATCCAATGTGCACAATAGCTAGTAGTGCTAGAAAGACCTCTTATTTGCTTCTGCTCTATTAATTAGAATTCACTTTTATTACTAACCTGACAACAAGAAGTTTTCTTTGTTAGAGCAAGGGGTTACTATGGAAGTATAAAGAACATTTCTCAATGGAAGAATTTGTTCAGGAATGATGTGTCCCTTCTGTGAGTCTCTGGAATTCTTACCTTAGTCAGAAATTCAGTTAAACAGTGTTTAACTATTTATATTATCAAAGGGTAATTGGTGTTTTCTTTAGAATCCTGGCCAAATTCCAACTGTGATAAATACATTCTACTTCCCTAAATTTCCCCTGTAATTTCAAATGGATTTGGTATTGTTAATTACCTGCCCCAACCTGTTGCTTGGTGTTGAAGTTCACCTATTAAGCAGCTGCTACTTTTGGTCCCAGAGGGACCCAGGTAAATTTGGCAAACGAGCGGGTGTGTATGTGTTTATGAATGACTTGGAGGGCTCTAGAACTTAAACTTACTTTCTAATATGAAAAAAAATTAAAACGGAGAGAGAGAGAAAGAAATATATATAATATATAGTCCCTCCACATTTGCTTAATAGACCTTTTTTTTTCTTTTTTTTTTCAAGAGACAGGTACTTGCTCTGTTACCCAGGCTAGCTCAGTGTAATTTCAAACTCTGGAGTAAATCTCCTGA
This sequence comes from Plecturocebus donacophilus, assembly GCA_004027715.1. Classification (NCBI taxonomy): domain Eukaryota; kingdom Metazoa; phylum Chordata; class Mammalia; order Primates; family Pitheciidae; genus Plecturocebus; species Plecturocebus donacophilus. The sequence goes on from PVKP010005827.1 coordinate 63,862, forward strand.
CCTCAAGTGATCCTCCTGACTTGGCCTCCCAAAGTGCTGGGATTACAGACATGAGCCACCATACTGGCCTGCTTAGTAAACTTTTATTAAGAAGTTTATATGCCTGTAATCCCAGCACTTTGGGAGGCTGAGGTGGGCGGATCATGAGATCAGGAGATCGAGATCATCCTGACTAACATGGTGAAAACCTGACTCTATTAAAAATAGAAAAAATTAGCTGGGTGTGGTGGCATGCGCCTGTAGTCCCAGCTACTTGGGAGGCTGAGGCAGGAGAATCGCTTGAACCCAGAAGGCAGAGGTTGCAGTGAGTCGAGATAGTGCCATTGCACTCCAGCCTGGGCAACAGAGTGAGACTCTCTCAACAACAACAACAGAAAAAGTTTATATGTGTGAAGTTTTGCCCTAGATATCGTGGGGGATACAAAGATGAAATAGATAATTAGTTCTTGCTTTAGGAGAATGTACAGTCTAGTAGGATAGATGTTTTTATAATATTAAGTAGTACTAATTAACCTTTTTTTCTGAGATGAAGTCTTGCTCTGTCGCCCAGGCTGGAGTGCAGTGGCACTATCTCGGCTCACTGCAATTTCTGCCTCCTGGGTTCAAGCAATTCTCCTGCCTCAGTCTCCTGAGTAGCTGGGATTATAGGCTTGTGCCACCATGCCTGGCTGATTTTTGTATTTTTAGTAGAGACGGAGTTTCACCATGTTGGTCAGGCTGGTCTCGAACTCCTGATCTTGTGATCTGCCCACCTTGGCCTCCGAAAGTGCTGGGATTTACAGGTGTGAGCCACCAACCCCAGCCCTAATTAACTTTTTAAAAAAGTCTTCTTTCTAGTGAATAAAACTTGAGCAAGTTACTTACCTCTTTAATTGTAGATTTTCTTAACTGTAAAATGGAGATAAATATTTGTCTCAGAGTGTTTGTGAGCATTTTAAGATTTGAAGTGCTTTTGATATTGCCTGGCACATAGTAAGTAGGTGCTTAGTGACCACTAGTTAATTGTGCATTTTAAAATGTATCACTTGGGTCAGTTGCTAGGAAAATGTTAATGCCATGGAAGACTGTACTAGGTTGAGCATTCAGATTCAGATATCTCAACTCTCTAGATTATAGAACCATGGATGGACAGCTCACTTATCCCATAAATGCCAGGATTACAGGAGAATTCCACACCCAAGTTTCTAGCACACTCTAAATCTTTCATTTACTAGATCTCAGGTAAAGATCATAAAGTCAGGAAAAGAAATTGGTATTCTTCTGCTCCCACCCCATTATCTAATTTAAAATTTTGAGTGGTGTTAGGGACTGAGATTTGGAAATTCAGAACTTTAAAGCTGTTATAACAGGAGAACATAAAAACTTTACTGTTTGGCATTGGCACATATTCCAGAGTTCCTCCCTATTTAATGAGCTTTAAGCTTTCATATGAAACATAAGACACTTAAGGGAAAAAGTATTGCCACAAGGCTAATGATGACAACAGCTGCCAGCACACCTTCCATCAAAAGCATGTGAAGACTTGAAACAAACCTGAGCTCTGGTTTGTTTTAGAAGTATCACTGTGACATGCCTGTGCCGGCAGAGGCTCAAAATACATTCCTTAACACTAGGACTCCAAGACATGCTGGATGCCAGAAGCCCAGTGGTAATAAGAGAGCAATTGTGAAGCTTCATTCAGATGATGTTCTTTCAATGGGTATGCTAGCTCAGAATGTTTGGTGTAGGGAGCCACTGTAAAGAATGGGCCAATCCCTTTCCTTCATCAGGGGTTATAGTCTGGCAAATTCATGTATTCATACCCTCATCCTCCAGACATTTATTGACTGCCCACTATATTCAAAGGCAGTGTGTTGGTAATTAAAGCAAGTAAAATAGTGTATTTGGGACTGTCAGTAGATTATAAACTTCATATCCTATTCTTTGTGCTTTTAGAGAAAATCCACTGGGATACTTTCAATTGAATCAAATCAATACATATATATACATATACATATACATAATATAATTACAAAAAGTTAAGAATTTGATTCTCTTATATGATAATTTACTATATGTAGAACACCATTCTAGATACTTAGGAAATCCTAAAAAGAATATAGAGTCTAGTAAGTAGGTTAGAGCAAGAACAGACTACTTCAGTTTCACAGAGAAATCTGTGTATTTTTTTTCCCCCTAGGAAACATGCTCTGATTATAAACATATGGTCTGTTTACTAAGTCTTAGCTTCCTACCTATATATCAGATAGCTAGGACATTCTAAAAACCCTAAATTGGCAAGTTGTGATCTTAACCTTAATAGTTACTGTGGGCTTTCCATATACATCCTCATTGTGATCACTTCCCTCACTTCAATTTGAGTCAGCAGTGGAAATTCACCTTCTCTCTTTCAGCATTTTTAAAGATTATAGTTCCACAAGTATCCATTGGGATAAACAGTGTATATTTGGTGTCTCCATTTCAAACCATATTTGTCTTTCACAAGTAGAATAAGAGGGAACCTTGGGAAAAATTTGTACAAATCTAATAAAATCTATGCTATCTAATCAAAGTTTTATTGGATAAGGAATGCTTTCTAACTTCTAAAAGCCTATGGACAAAAAGGGGTTTTATTAAACTATTAACAACAGATTGATATGCTAAGACAGAATGATAAATTTTGTTCTCTTTGTTATCTGAAAAGCCAGTTATATTCATTTGCACCCACTCTTTTTTTCCTATCGTATTCTTAATAGTTAAATTTCATTTAACTCCTCCTCCGCACTTCTAGCCGATTCCATCACTCCTTGAAATACACAAAATCTATCAGCTCTTTCTATGTGGTCTGGCTTTTTCTGTCTTCTTTAGTGCCCAGGCATATTACCCAGATTCTTTTTAGCTTTGGCAGTTCCAGTTTCCAGGCATTCGTAGCCTTATTAGCATATATTAACAAAGATGTGATTTTTGGTCTCAAAGAGTGTTTAACACTCTAGATAGATAAGACATATGCCTTTTAGGAAAAGTAGCTCCTACCTATACTTTTTTCATGGAATTTTAATTTTATGAAAGTTCATGAAGGTCTTATAATAAATAAGTAGCATTGGAAAACCAGGGACATAAAAATAAAAATCTTTTTTCTTTAAATGATTTCAGCATTGTGGAGTGATTCAAAATATTGAACAGCAGCATAGACTTCTTCTAAAAATGGTTCTTTCTTTATATCACTGGCTATTCAACTGGTTAGCTTTTGGTATGTTGGGACTTTTTACAGTGTTTTAGTGCTTTAAATGGCATAATCAAATGGTCCAGCCATGCAGGGATTCAAATTATTATCGAATCAAGCAATATTAATACTATATTAATTTTTCTTCTAAATACAAATTATATCTTGATGTAATTGTATTTATCATAGTCTTTTAGCCTAGTAAAATAGAAAAAAGTAGAAGGAAGTAGAAACAACATTAGCTAAATAATTAGTTTTTGAAATTATTTATAAGAATTCTTCTGATTTCTGAAGACACAGCAGTACCTCTGGTAGATCAAAGGATAACAAACGTCGCATGTAGTAGAACCAGGTTATTTATAGATAGGCAAACAAAGAAAACAAATATTAGCTTAATGGAAGCCATACTACAATTTAAATTATTTGAAAATGCAAACATAATTTATATAACTGTTTATTATGTTTCTGGTTCCAGATAAGATATGGTTCCGATTCAATTAGAATGTGCTTCTTGAAAAGTTTTCAAACTCCTATTTGAAAAGTAACTAATAGTAAGCAGAAAGCAGTAGAGAATTCAAAGTACTACCAAACAGGTGGTATGATAACCATTTCTTGTTTCTAGGTATTCCCTAACCTGAACTTAAGGCAACCCCAAACCAAAAAGGGAACATAGACATAGAGATCTCCAGGAGGAGACCTCTAATTCTTCCAGGAAAAGATCAACTAACATTTAGAGAAAGAGTTGGAAATCCCCTTCCTTCCCCCTCCTCTCCCCCAGCTCCTCTTCTTCTTCCTTTTTCTCCTCTTCTTTTTCTCCTACTCTTTCTCCTTTAAGTCTGTATTCCATTCTCTCATGCCAGTGTTTAGACAATTGTGCTGTGATAGGGGCAGTGACAGCAAGAACAGCAGCTGCTGGGTTCCTCCTAAAACTGGGACAGGGGAACATTTCTCTTTGATGGGAGGAGCTATGATTTCAAAAAGGTGGAGTGAAACTCTGTTGCTCTCCCTCCACCTGTTATCTTGCTGTTGACTCCAGAGAGGGGCCAATAGAAAATGTGGAGGAGAGGGTGGGGTGTGGTGGCTCACACCTATAATCCCAGCATTTTGGGTGGCTGAGTTGGCCAATATGGTTAAACCCTGTCTCTACTAAAATGCAAAAAAATTAGCTGGGCATGGTGGCACATACCTGTAATCCCAGCTACTAGGGAGGCTGAGGCAGGAGAATCTCTTGAACCCGGGAGGTGGAGGTTGCAGTGAGCTGAGATCACACATTGCACTCCAGCTCAGGTGACAGAGTGAGACTCCATCTCAAAAGAAAAGAAAAAAGAAAATGTGGAGGAGAGAAGTTTAGTGTCCTGATCAGAACATTGAAAAGGGAGCCCCAGGGCACCAGAAGTAGCAGAGAGATCATGGAGAACAGGGAGCCTGGGAAGAAAACTCATAAAGTTGACTGAACTTTTTACCTGGATTTGTGCATGCATGGATTGTAAACAGCATACCAATACTTTGAGAACTGAAATAAGGGATAGATCACAGTCTAGGTCCCACACGGGTCCCAACAGATTGATATGCTAAGACAGAGTGATGTCATCACTGGATGACACACATGGAACAGAGCTGAACACTAGGAAAATCTCAACCTGAATAAGAATCAACAGATGCCACTGCTAATGTATCACAAATGTTGAAATTATCTGATAAAATATGTACAAATAAGTAAGGACATATACTCTTGAAAACGATAAAGAGATAAAAAATACTATAGACAATATAAAGCAGAACCAAATGGAAAATTTAGAACTGAAAAATACAATAACTAAAATTAAAAATTAGAGAATGGGTGTAATAGCAGAATAGAGGTAATGGAGGAGTCAGTGAATGTGAAGATACAGTAATAGAAATTACTCAATCAGAAAAAGACAGAAAAATGATTTTAAAAAATAGGAAAGATGTGTGGGATAATACCCAAAAGTCTAATGTTCATGTGATTAGAGAATTAGAATGAGAGGAGAAAGAACATGGGGGAAGAAACGCAATTTCAATAAATAATGGCTAAAAACTTCTCAAATTTGGCAAAAGACATGTATCTACAGACTCAAGAAGTCTAGTGAATCCTAAATGTGACAAAACCAAATAAATCCATGTCTATACCTATCACAATTAAATCACTATGAGCTAAAGACAAAATATTATGAAAGCAACAAGAGAAAAATGATGTGCTGTTGAACTGGCTACAGTTTTCTTATCAGAAACTGTTCATGCAAAAGATAGTGGAACAGCATTTTTAAGTGCTGAAAGAAGAGAATTTTTAATCTTGAATTTTATACTCAGTGAAAATATGCTTCAGGAATGAAGGTTAAATAAAGACATCCTCGAATAAAAGAAAACTAATAGAGTTCACTATAAAAGCAGTCCTGATCTAAAAGAATTATGAAATAAAATTTTCAGAAAGGAAATGACACCAGAAGGAAATTTGGAGCATGAGGAATGAAGGAAGAACAATATAAATGGCAAATATTTGTGTTAATATAATAGACTGTTCTGCTTTTAAGTTGTTTGAAGTGTATTTGATAGTTGAAAGTCGAAATGATATTATCTGATGGGTTGTCAGTGTATATAGATGGAATATATAAGGCAACTACCACATGAAGAATCTTGGAAAAATTTCTACATCGAATTTGAAGTGGCAAATATTGATTCAAAGCATGCTGAGAAAATTTAAGTGTGTTTATGGTAACAATCCATCACCACATAGATACACACATAACAAAGTGAAATAATAAAAAACTAAAATAAACTAAAATAGAGTACTAATAAATGCTCAAATAACTCAAAAGAACAAAAAGGGTAACAGAGGAAGGAAAAACATAAGGAATAATTAGTAAACAAATAATTAAATAGTAGCGCCAAACCCAAACACATCAATATTAACATTAAATGTAAATGGTCTAAGGACACCAGTTAAAATAGAGATATTCAGAATCAGTAAAAAGGTATCACTCAACTATATGCTATCTACTGGAAACATACTTTAAGTATAAAGATATAGGAAGGTTAAATGAAAAAGAATGGAAAAAGATATATTTTAAACATGAAGCAAAAGGAAGTTGATATGAATATAGTAATTATCAAAGTAGACTTCAGAGCAAAGAAAAGCACCAGGGATAAATTGAGATACCATGTAATAATATAAAAGTAAATTCACCAAGAAGACCTATAAATCTAAATGTGTGTGCACCTAACAGACTTTAAAAATACATGTAGCAAAAATGGGCAAAATTGAAATAAGAAATAGACACATTCTCAATATATGTATAATAATTCTAAAATTTATATGGGAAGACAAAGAAAACCCCTAGAATAGCCAAAACGATTTTGAAAACGACTTGTGCTGGTGTTAAGATTTACTACAAAGTTATAGAAATCAGTATAGTGTGGCACTGGTGAAGGGATAGACACGTAGATCCGTGGTACTAAATTGAGTCCAGAAATTGGCTTCACTCAAATTTGGCCAATTGACTTTTTATGAAATTGCAAAGGCAATTCAATGGAGAAAGGATCATCTTTTCAACAAATGTTGGGACAACTGGATATAGACATGCAAAAAAAAAAAATTAACCTCCACCTAAACCTCATGCCTTTTATAAAAAATAAATAAAAATGGATCATAGTTCTAAATGTAAAATCTAAAACCATAAAACATTTAGATGAAAACGTAAGAAGGAATATTCGTGATCTGGTATAGGCAAATAATTCTTAGATACAATACTGAAAGCATGATTTAGAAAATAACAATTGATAAACTGGACTTCAAAATTCAAAATTTTTACTCTGCAAAAGACACTGTTAACAGAAAAGATAAGATCTTTTTTTTTTTTTTTTTTTGAGATGGAGTCTCACTCTGTCACCAAAGTGGAGTGCAGTGGCACCATCTTGGCTCACTGCAACCTCCCCTTCCTGGGTTCAAGCCATTCTCTGCCTCAGCCTCCCGAGTAGCGGGAGTACAGGCAGGCACCATCTCACCCAGCTAATTTTTGTATTTGTAGGAGAGATGGGGTTTTACCATGTTGTCCAGAATGGTCCCCATCTCCTGACCTAATGATCCGCCCACCTCGGCCTCTCAAAGTGCTGGAATTACAGGAGTGAGACAGTGCACCTGGCCTGAAAAGATAAGATCTTATCACTCTCCCAAATCTGCTGATCCTCTTATGTAGGTACTACTTTGTTTTTTTCCTTTATATTTCGTTTTATTTATTTATTTCTTTATTTTTCCTTTTATTTCATTTTTTTCTTTTATGTTTTTATTTTCCTTTCTATTGCACTGTGCTGGAATTTAGTCCTGTAACTTTAGTATCTGTCTTTGCTTATCTCCAGGGTATCCATCTCTTGCATTTTCTTGGCACTCTCTACCCTCCACGTTTCTTTCTCACTCAAGCCTGCCTTGGGCCATGAGAAACATGTTTCTTTGATCCACAGTTGGTAAGAGTGCAACTAATTCACTGTTTTCATTTGACCACCCCAGTTCTTCTAATCCTAAATAGTTTTCTAATAACTAGAATGGACTACCACCATCTAGTTATCTAATATCTAGAAATTGAGAATAAAATTTTATTTTTATAATGTGAATAATGCATATGTGATTTATCTGTCACAAATGCTGATTCTCAGATTTGCTATATCCTAGCTTGCATGCTTCTTGCTTCCTACAGATGTGTTGTGTTCTTAAAATTAAGGAAAATGTAGGAAGATGGCACTGTTGCTGCAAAGAGTTACTCAAAAGGTTTCAAATAAACTCACAGTTTTTGCTTCTTTACTGTTGAATTATCCCTGCAAACAGTTTTCTCTCTACATAAAAAATTATGTTATCATATTGCATTAATGTGATACTCAAATAGGAGAACTTAATTTCAGTTTTAGATTATTTTCTCACTTGGAACAAGTACCATTTGGGCATCCATTTTATCATAAAAACCTTTCTATAAGTTAAAAAGTTGCTTTTCGTTTCCCCAGCTTAGAATTATTTTTATGGCATTTAACTAACAGATTAGTATCTCTATGCTGTGCCCCCAAAACTGGCCAATTTGTTGCAAAAAAAAAGGTCAGTTAAACTTGTTTTGGCATTACATAGTTTGAGATTGATCAATTCGTGAATAGATGGAACTCAAGATTTAATGACATACATGAATGCTTTTAAGTTTCTGGGTGTTAGTCATAGTGTCGCGTTTTACTCTATTAAATTTAGTCCTTCCTCATCTTTTTTCCATATTATTCAGAATGGCCATTTAGCTGATCTTGACTACTTCAACTTACCCACTTTCAAACTATCCTGACCTTTCAAACTATTCAATGACCTTTCAAATTGGATCAAGCTGCTCAAAGGCACCCCAGTGGTTCCCCCTTATGTACAAAATGAAGTTTGTGTTCTTCAGCTGGCCTTTGGGTCTTTAAAAGCTAGTCCCAATCTATATTATTCATTTTATTTTCTTTAATATCTTTTCCTCACACTCTATAGGTGTCCTCACCTTTCTCTGAATATAGAATATCCTTTCAGGTCTTCATATTTTGCACAACCTGTTCAATTAACCTGTAGTACTCATCCCCTGCCCCATTGCCCCTCTGCCACCCATGGTGATTCCTTCCCATATCTTTACATTCCAATTCAGATGTCACTTTCTTTGTGAAATAGGCCCTCTGACGCCCCTACCCTGCCACTTCGTGACATTATAGTACTTTTTACATACTAATAACAAGGTAGTGCAAGTATTTGTTTACTTTTCTATTTTGTTCAATAGATTGTGAACTCCTTGAAAAGACAGTCTGTTTATTCCCAGATCTTGAATCCTAGCCTAGTGCTTGAGATAATAAACAGCCAGGCAATATTTGTGGAATGAATGAATTATTGACTATAAGAGTTAATGCACTTTTAGTAGCTTATCACTTACTTATAAAGGGAACACCTACCCTGGTAGAATCTGTCACATGTATATTTCATAAATTTCCCTGTATAATGAAGTGAGTGCCTGAAAGAAGTTGTGAAACTCTTATGAGGCAGCTTGTTCCCTTCTTATTCATGGACTCAGGCCAGGGCAATAGAAGAAAGGTATGATGGTACTGCTTAAGCAATACTCTTAGAATTCCTAAGCGTAAGTATTTGACAAATGCAAAATTAAATTTGGCTTAAAGCTCAAGGAATTCAAGCCTCCCAAATATTTTAGAGTTCTTTCTCCATAAAAAGCCCTATCATTTTTGTATCATAAAATTACTTCTTTAATAGGGCCTTGTCCTAAGTAGATGCTCCATAACCACTTGTTTAGTGAATTGATTTTTTCCCTTTCTAGTGAAATTGCAATAGCAAATATCACCAATACATATGTTCCCCTGTATATCCTTGTATGAACATGATTCTGTAACTCTTAGAATCACAGAATATCAAACCTGGGACTTTTGAGTTCATCTTATTGAACATCCCAAGTCTAAGATGAAAAAACAGGTCTAGAGATGAGTTCTTTCCTAAGCAGAACCATGTGAAACTGCCGTTTCTATTCTTCAAAAATGGTACAAAATTTGCAATTTTTTTGGTTGCATACAAAAAACACCAAAGTGTACATTGCATATAAGGTTATAGGACTCTTCCTGAGGGTGATAAGAACAAAAGAAATATCACGTAAAGTAAAAATTAAACACCAAATGAATTAGCTTCTGAGTTGTAGGAGAGGGATCATGTCCCTATGGCTTTACTCATTCCACATGGTCGAGGATACATTTGGATCATAGAATAAAAGTAATGATTTGCATGGATGTTGGGTTGGGAAACTTGTAAGGAAATAATTGGTTTTTAAAAAATATCCTGAGCTATAAAAACTTCATTGAGTTTAAGAATACAATTTTAAGACATTTTGCCAAGTTTAACTATGTGGCTATATTTCAAAGAGCTAGAATTTCCCAAAGAATTCCTGTTCCCTGAACATTCTAGATCCTACCTAAAGTAAAGAAATGGAACCGAAAGTGAAGATTATTTTGTTTACTCTGTCCTGCCTTTGTGGAATGCTAGGCTTACCATTAGGGACGGCATTTCATTTTCAGAATGAGCTTTCAACAGGAAGCAGTCTGCTCATGCATGCATGATGGGAGAGGAATGTGCCCTGAAATGATATTTTTACTTAAGGAAGGGTTGTGGCTCAAGGATTTCTTTGAGAAATTCCTTATGATATTTTCTGCCTTGACACATGTGTTCTAGTTGACATTTTCCTTCATAAACGCATATACTTCAACCCAAGCCATCCTGTGGATCTTTCTTTTTTTGTTTTCTCTTGTTTCTGTAGCCTTTCTGGCAGAAATGTGACATTAGGTTTGGGGCCAGGAAAGTCATTATAACCTTAGAGTATTCAGAGATTTCTGTCTTAGAATTTGCTCCCTGGAAGACCTATCCATAGGTGAAATAGAACACAGGTGCAATTTCCTGGTCAATCATGTAAATGTAATTTTTTTTTGTTTTACTTTTGGATGAGATAATTACTTTGGCTCTTAACTTTGCCTCAAATGCTCAGGTAATTATTTTTGCTCTCTGTTTCGCTTTATGGCTTTTTTTTTTTTTTTTTTTTTTGAGACGGAGTCTCTCTCTGTTGCCCAGGCTGGAGCACAATAGCATAATCTTGGCTCACTGCAACCTCTGCCTCCCAGGTTCAGGCAATTCTCTTGCCTCAGCCTCTTGAGTAACTGGGACCACAGGTGTGTGCCACCATGTCTGGCTAACTTTTTATATTTTTAGTAGAGATGCGGTTTCACTGTGTTAGCCAGGATGATCTCAATCTCCAGACCTTGTGATCCACCCACTTCGGCCTCCTAGAGTGCTGGGATTATAGGCGTGAGCCACTGTGCCCGGCCATGTTTTGCTTTATGTTAACTGAAAAAATCAACAGTGAGAAGTAGTTTAAAAACATGCCCCATGTTTCTGATTTCCTAAATGAACATATTCTGATTTACTGGACAGCCTATCCAAGTAATTCTATAGACAGTTAAAATAAATGCTTTATGGCTGACTTCAGATATACCATACATTGATAAGCACAATCTGTAAATGCCGTAAGGACAGGAATTGTTGGTTTTGCTCAGTGTCAGATCCCCAGCATTTAGTATTCTGTCTGGTACATAGTAGGGACTCAGAAAATACCTGATGAATAAGTTAATGGAAATAGAAATACTGACCTTGAGCTCTGAAAGGGATACTTACCTAGGCTTATGAAAATTGACTTAATGAAATATTCAATTATAGAGGACGGAGAAGACATAAAAAAATGTTATTCTGATAGAAAACAGTCTATGGAAGCAAGTGCTTGTGGGAGGATTTAATCCTAATTCTTCCCTTTCAAGTCTGTGTGTTTGTGAGCCTTTGCATTGGAAGGAAACTTTAGAGGTCATCAGGTCCAACTACTTATTGAGAAAAGGTCATCCAGCTTTCAATTGCTCACCATTTATAATACAGTGACAGGGCTTTTCTAATTAATAGGCAATATACCTTTTTATGGGAAAATTCTGATTGCTGGAAAGTTTTGTCCTTCTATTGAGCCAGAATTTACCCATCTGTTATTTCCAAATGCTGGGACTAGTTCTGCTTTCTAATACTGCATGTAGTAAGTCTGATGGGAGACCAAGGAAGACCTGAATTAACATCTGAAATCCTTTATATCAGCACTAGTCTAGATTTATTTTGGGATAAGGCCCAAACTAGATAAGCCTCCCTAGTTCTTACCACATAATAAATATAAATGAGCATGCTTAGCACCACCTAGTGTCCTCCTCTCATTCATTGTTTATGGGAATATACATTGATAACACTTCTTTCCAGAGCAGTTTGCCCATACACAGGAAATTACATGGTTTCATCAAGAAATTCCATTATAGGAATTTACCTTAAAGAAGTACTTCCAAAATTGTACAAAAATAGATAAGCAAAGATGCCTTCAAGTGATCCAGGATACTCATTACAAAAATTTTAAAACCACTTAAATGTTCATTAGCAGGTAAATAAACTGGATATGTCTATTGAATGGAACAGAGTCATGAAAAAGAATGAGATACAGCTAAATATATCCAGTTGGCAGAGGTTCATGATATATTATTAAGTAAAAAAATCATAAAATAATAAAATAAAATCATAATAAAAATACATAATATAACTTCATTTTTGTAAATAATAGTATAATAATACATCTATGTTGCCATGTCATAGAAAATTTTGAAAGATTATATAATAAATTGTTAACAGTCTCTAAGGGATAGCATTATGATGGACTCTAATTTTTACTTAATATATTTGTGTTCTTTGAATATTTTTAAGTGAGCAGGTATTACCTTTGTAATTAGAAAAACAACTCAAACCCTTAAAAATGTTATCTGGATCAGTTATAGGATATTAAGACTTGAATAGACCTTGGATTAAGTAGGAAGAGTCTTGATAATTAATCTAATACCCTAATTTTACAGATAAGAAAACTGAGTCTTTAGTTTTTAGAAAACCAAAAATGTGAAATGAGTTACCAAAAGTCCCAAAAGTAGTTAGTAGCAAATCCATTTTTAGAAGCCAGATTTAGTACTCTTTGAATTATACCACAGTGCCTTTAAAAAGCAGCACAAATTTTGAGGAAAATTAAATATGAAAGTATTTACTTATAAACGTTTTTATATTTCTTCTTTTTTAAAAAGTGCCTCATCATTAGAGCATTATAAAAGAGTAATAACTTCACAAATTATGAGAGATTTTTTAAAAGCCTGAATGTTACTTTAGAGATGCTTAATACCGATGTTCTCCATCTCTGAAGAGAGAATTAAAGCCAAGTGATTTGTGGAAGGTTGTATAATGCACTAGCAGCAGAGCTGGGACTAGAACTCTGGTATCTGGATTCTCAGTCAATGACTCTGTTAAATTGTTCACACTTCTCCTTGCAAGCTGATGTGCATTTATTAAATATCTGTCACTGTACTAGGCTATACCTTTGAAAAATAAAATGTGCCAATGAAACGTACATTCAACAGACTTCAGTATAGATAAATAATTAAGTTGAAAAAGCCTGAGTTAAGCCTCAAGATTTGATTGAATTCTTTGGCTTTAAATTAAAAATGGTGCATATGAAAACTTTTTTTCTTCTCTCATTAAGGATTTCAAGGCATTCCATACAATTATATAAAACATTACAACCTCTCAAAGGAAGGGATTATTATATCCATTAGGAAATAAAGGTACAGAGACAAATGGTTTGTACATTAGTCACCAAGAATAAGAATAACCCTAGGATCCCTTAGTTCTGGGTGATTTCCAGAAAACCACACCTTTCATGGATTCAAATTTAACTTTGGACCACTCCTAGAATCCTGGACATGTCTGAAAAGTGAAAAGGTCATTGCACTTTATTTTAGGTTAAGTCAACCACAAATCTGGCTGAACCTGACTAATCTGAGCAGAGTCCACCAAACTATGGCTTCTAACCTAGGTTAACTCCAACTGAACTAGGGAACCATTTATTATTCTGTGGGTGAGGCCGCATGCATCAACAGCCAAGTCAACAGAAGATGAATGAAAACCACAAAATTAAAGGTGTTACTGGCACCAAGGCCCAAACTAAAAGTGCTGATCCATGAATGACAATCTCGAAACATTTTCAGACAAGTTAGGAACACAAGTAAGACTAGCTCTCGGCAGATCCCATTTGTGTGACTGGCACCAACACAGAAAACACTGTACAATGTGTGCCTCATTTACCTTGGCACTGAGGCTGCATCAGCCCCTTTGTGCCCTGACTATGCCTTATGCAAATTTTAAGATACAAAGCCATTTTATGGTTTTATGGTTCCAGGTTTATTTTAATCATCTTTAAATTCTTCCCTTAGCAGGTTACCTTCATCGTGGTAAAAATAAAGAAATAAGTAAGTCTCTAATCCCTTGTAGTTTAAAAACATTCTAATTGCCAAGGGAAATGCAAATGCAGGTCCTTTCTTCCATATTCTTTCAGGTCTGGGGGGGTACATTAGTTTAAGCCCACCAAGAAGTAGGAGTTTTATTGGGGAAAGGAGGAGAAGGTTGGAAGAGAACTTCAGATTGTGTAGAAGAGAGGGAAGAAAGGAAGATTGGGTATGAGGAGTCTCAGACTGCAGTGCAGTACCAAGCAAGGAAGTGGCCAGGTTGACGGGGAGTCCTCGAATCAGTTACTGAGGAGTCCTGCATATTGCCGAAATGGACCTACCTTAGTATCTCTGCTGTGCTCCAGAATTGGCTGGGAACCCCCACCCACCTCCAGGAAAGTATGTCCTTGGGGCAAATGCAGTGCTGGATCCAGAGGGATATCAGGCTGTTGGTCAATTTTGCTCTTCACACCAGGAGGTCTGACAGGAGCATTTTCATGCCTGCTCCTGTCTAACCCTTGTGCCACACAGGTCTACTTCACGTAGCTTTGGGAAGAAACTCCTTCATGGTTCCCTGGGGGTCTCTTTCTAAGGGGGGAATTTAAAAGAGGGATAGTAGAACCATGTCTGGCACAATAGCTATCATCAGGGATACTGCTTTTTTGAGCTTGTGATAGTCTACAGATGGCTTTTGCAGGGGCCAGATTACTGAATTAAATAAAGATATGATGAGAGCCACCATCTCTGCCTCCTTTAGATCTTTAATGACAGCACCAGTCCCATTCATCATCTCTAGGATATATTTTTTTGACTTACTGTGTTGACTGTGAGAAGGAACAATTTTAAAGATTTCCACTTGGGTTTTTCAACTGTGATAGCTCTTATTCCATAGGCCAAGTGTCTTGATCTGGGGGTTATTCTAACTGCCAAGTTGTTGCTGTGGGTGTCATAGGAATGATTACAGTATATACTTTTTGCGGTATTTAGTCAATGGATTTTGGTTCTAAAAATATGCTCAAGTCTGGGAATATAGCAGAGGATTGTGACTTCTTCATAGGTATGACTGTCTTCTGCCTTTTGCTCACCCTTTCATGCCTTTTTTTTTTTTTTTAAAGATGTTAAGTAGAACCCTTGCTAGCTGCACTTCTTTTTGGTCCTAGGAAAACCATGCTTTATCAACCATCTCCACAACTCCCTGTGGGTCAAACCCATTGGCTGCTCTGTTCTTGCAGGCCATTATGGTAATTGCAGCCTCCTGACTTCTGATAGTTAAGTGCTGTCACCTGGCCCCTATTCCTCTAGGGACTCTATCATGACTATAAATATTAATGAGCCCAGCTCTATGACGGCCTCTCCTCCAGTCAGCCCTGGCGTGCAGAGGAGCTGCTACCAAACTTCTTACTAATACTGCTGTTCCTCTCAGCACATTTTTGGTGGCCTTGGTAGAAAATGTGCCTTCTGGGCTTTCTTGTGAACACAATCCTGTATGGGAATCTTCTGGCAGTACATAATTGACACATTCTAGCATACCCATGTCCAGGCCCAGGAATAGGATGAGGCAAAGACCTTAATATTTCAAGACCATGAGAGTGAATGGCTCCTTGAATTATGCCCCTTAGACACTGCTCTTGCCTCACCCTAATCTTGGCCTTGCCCACTTCCCTTAGGCTCTTTATCTCTTTATTCTTTCCTCTAGCATTTGTGAGAGCGACTCAGGTATTTACACTTTGCTGAGTGTTGGTCATCACTTTTTTCAGTCTTCTCAGAGCCATTCTAGCAGTGAATTTTCCTTATACTCTGGGATCCTTGCCAGGCTTTAAATCCTGTGTCCTAAGAAAGTACCTTCAAGTTAATGAATTTTTGCTTACCCAGTCTAATCTTAGATTCTGGCCCTTTAAGCATGCTTAAAATCTAATCCTAGGCTCCTGGCTCCTGCTGGTATATGCTAGCTCACTCTTGCAAGCTCTTCTTTGGTATAGAGTCTCTTTCTTATCAGTCCCATCAGGTGCTTAGCTGGGTAACCAAGGAGAGGAAACTGCAGCTTCTGAGAGGGCATTTACTTCCTTCTAGAGGGGACAGAACTCTAGCATTTTCTAGCACAAAGGGAAGTGCTTCCTCTTGCTAGGGATGGGTAGCCACCTTTGCAAGCTCCGAAGGTTCAGGGGGATCCACATAGCCAATATCTTCAGGAGGCATCCATCTAGATGTTCTCATCTCATTTTTCTGGATCCTAGTTTTTCACAACTAGGGCCCTGACCTTACCATAGTAGACCTATCTTGGTGGATCATTCAGACGTCTTGGAGCTCTGCAACTTTAACTACTGGGGACTGCTTCCCTGTGTCTTTTCCACTGCAAGAGATAAAAGCCTCTTTGTAAAAGCAACTGAAGTGGCCCCTTTAACGGCTTGTTAATAGCTCTCAGTTCTTCATTACCTCTCTGCAGGGCATCAGTAGAACTTAGCAGTAACCAGCCAACTTGGCTGTCTTTGTAGTCACTTTGTTGTTTTCTTGTTTTTTTTTTTTTTTTTTTTTAGGGAGTCTTGCTCTGTCACCCAGGCTGGACTTTGTAGTCATTTTGTTGTCTTCCTTTTCTTTTTCTTTTAAGAGGGAGTCTCGTTCTGTCACGCAGGCTGGAGTGCAGTGGTGCGATCTTGGCTCACTGCAACCTCCACCCCCTGGATTCAAGCAATTCTCCTGTCTCAGCCTCCTGAGTAGCTGAGATTACAGGTATGCACCACCACACCCAGCTAATTTTGTATTTCTAGTAGAGATAGGGTTTCACCATTTGATTAGGCTTGTCTAGAACTCCTGACCTCAGGTGATCCATCTGCCTTGGCCTCCCAAAGTGCTGGGATTACAGGTGTGAGCCACCACACGCGGCCTGTTGTTTTTTCAAATTCCTGAATGACTGGACCTGAATGATTGTTCCCTTCCACTGGGACATTTTTCTCAGGTCAGTGCTGGTGAAATCTTTAGCACTTGGGCCAGGGACTATTTGTGCCCTACCGACCACAAGAGATGTCCCCCACTTAATCTACTGTTTGGTGAGTGAGCCAATCCCAAATCCCCATCTTCTTGCCTGTTTTCTCACGCCACTCTGTATACCACCTATGTTGATTTGGACCCATCCCAAATAAATCTCAAGCTAGGATTAGATATGAAAGAAATTACTGAGGGAGGGAGCAGAAGGAGGTAGAGAGAAACTTCAGATGCATGGTGTAGAAGAGAAGAAGGAAAGTAGGAAGATTGGGTCTCAGACTGCCATGCGGTGCTAAGAAAGTTTGGCCCGGTTGATGGTGAGTCCTAAAATTGAAGTTACTCAGGAGTCCTGTATATTGCCAGGATGGGCCTACATTAGTATCTGCTGTGCTCTATCATTGGCTGGGAGCAGCCCATAGGAAGTATGGCCTTTGGGTAAATGCAGTGCTGCATCCAGAGGGACAGGATCTGAGGCTATTGGTCAATTAAGTTCTCTATAACAGGAGGTCTGAGAGGAGCATTTTCATGGCTACCACACACAGCAACCCAGCTGCTAATGATTTATAGTCTTCATGGGTTAGACATATTTGTGTTTTACAGCTGAAAACAGCGGAGAGGAAATAGGCTCAGTAGGTACTTCTGGAATATAGTGTTTTAACTTCACTTAAATAAACACTTTTCATTTTTAATTTTAAAGAATAAGGCAAACTAAATAAATACATCTAAACAGTTTACATCATAGTTAAGTGGAATAACAAATCTGGCACGGGTTAGATAATTCAGACCACAAATTCCCATTGTCTCTGGCTCCATAGCGGCTTTTTGGATCTGAAATATAGAGGTATCATTTTGCAGACAGGTGTGCCTTGGCATAACAATGCTTTAGCTCATACAGATGATCACACACTACCAATATCATGGAGGAATTTTGGGTTGAGTGGTTGGTTGGAGGCAGAGCCATTTTTTTTTTAGTGGTTGCTTTAGTGTTTCCTATGCATCTCTAAATGTGGCAGTCTAGCTTCACATTATTTTATCTCATATATAATGTAAGATATTTTTAAAAGTATAATTGTATTTCTTTCCTATTGGCCTTGGTGTAGTTGTCATACACTTTACTTTTACATATACTACATTCCCTAAATACATAGTTTTTTTTTTTTGCTTTAGTTCAATTATCTTTTGAAGAAATTAATAAAGAGTGAGGTACAGTAGCATACATCTGTAATCCCAGCACTTTGGGAGACTGAGGCAGGAAGACTGCTTGAGCCCATGAGTTCGAGACCAGCCTGGGCAACATAGTGAGATCACATCTCTACTAAAACATAAATTAATAGAGGGATTCAAGATGCCTAAATAGGAACAGCTCTGGAGTGCAGTCCCCAGCGAGAACAACATGGAGGGTAAGTGATCACCATGTTTCCAAACAAGTTATTACTGCCCACAGACCAGGAGATTCCCAGGCTTAAAGGCACCATGAGTTTGCAGCATGGCTGTTTCAGCCAGCACAGTGGGTCTCCGCACAAAAACTCACACAAATCTGGGCAGCTGTTTCAACTGGAAAGCCTAGGAGACAGAGCCGCCCATTCAACTGCAAAAAAGGGGGCTGAAACAGGGAGCCAGGTGATCTGGCTCAGGGGGTCCCACCCCCACAAAGTCCAGCAATCTGAAATGCTCTGGATTGAGAGGTTCACAGCAAGCACAGCTGGACCTGGGGTGGTACAGCTCTGTGGGAGGAAGGGCATCTGCCAGTACTGAGGCAGTCCACCACTACCGAGGCAGTCCACCACTACTGAGGCAGTCCGCCATTACAGAGGCAGACCATCATTACCGAGGCAGTTCTGACTATATATCTATAAACAAAACCATAAGGAAGTTCACACAGCAGCTGGGCAGAGCCCACGGCAGCTCAGCAATGCCTCTGCTGGCAGACTGTGAGTAAGCTACCTCCTTGCTGGGCAGGGCATCTCTGAAAAAACTCAGCAGCGTGTCAGGAGTTTATAAATAAAGCCCCACCTTCCCAGGACAGAGCACCTGGTAAAAAAGGCGGTTATGAGTTCTGCTGCAGCAGACTTAAACGTACCTGCCCAGCAGCTCTGAACAGAACAACAGAGCTCACAGCTCAGCACCTGAGCTCCTATAAGGGACAGACTGTCTCCTCAAGCACCTCCCAGACCCCTGTATATCCAAAGAGAGACCTCATAAAGGAGAGCCCAGGCTGACATCTGGCGGGTATCCTTCTGGGACAAAGATAACAGAAGAAGAAACTGGGAGAAATCCTTACTGTTCTGCAGCCACCACAGGTGATCCCCAGGCAACCAGAGTCTGGAGTGGACCTCCAGCAGTCCTGTAGCAGAGGGGACTGACTGTTAGAAGGAACACTAAAAGAAAGAAATAACTGCATCATCAACAGAAAGGACGTCCACTCAGAGACCCCATTGGAAAGCCACCAACTACAAGACCAAAGGTAGGTAAATCCACAAAGATGGGAAGAAACCAGCACAAAAAGGATGAAAACACCGAAAACCAGAATGCCTCTCCTCCTCCAAGGGATCATGACTCCTCACCACTAAGGGAACAAAGCTGAATTGAGAATGAGTCTGATGAATTGACAGAAACAGGCTTTAGAAGGTGGGTAATAACAAACTTATCTGAGTTAAAAGAACAAGTTCTAACCCAATGCAAAGAAACTAAGAACATTGAAAAAAGGTTTGATGAAATGCTAACAAGAATAAACAGCTTAGAGAAGAATATAAATGACCTGATGGAGCTGAAAAAGACAACACGAGAACTTCGTGAACTATCCACAAGTTTCAATAGCCGAATTGACCAAGCAGAAGAAAGGATATCAGAGATTGAACACCAATTCAATCAATTCAATCAATTCAATGAGAAGGCAAGATTAGAGAAAAAAGAGTGAAAAGAAATGAACAAAGCCTCCAAGAAACGTGGGATTATGTCAAAAGACCTAATCTGTGTGTGATAGGTGTACCTGAATGTGATGGAGAGAATGAATCCAAGCTGGAAAACACACTTTAGGATATTATCTGAGAGAACTTCCCCAATCTAACAAGGCAGGCCAATATTCAAGTCCAGGAAATACAGAGAACACCACAAAGATATTCCTCAAGAAGAGCAACCTCAAGGCACATAATTATCAGATTCACGAGGGTTGAAATGAAAGAAAAAATGCAAGGGGCAGCCAGAGAGAAAGGTCGGGTTACCCACAAAAGGAAGCCCATCAGACTCACAGTGGATCTCTCGGCAGAAACCCTACAAGCTAGAAGACAGTGGGGGCCAATATTCTACATCCTTAGAGAAAAGAACTTTCAACCTAGAATTTCATATCCAGCCAAACTAAGCTTTATAAGTGAAGGAGAAATAAAGTCCTTTATGAACAAGCAATTGCTGAGAGATTTTGTCACCACCAGGCCTGCCTTACAAGGGCTCCTGAAAGAAGCACTAAACATAGAAAGGAACAACCAGTATCATCCAATCCAAAAATGTACCAAATGGTAAAGAGCATGAACACAATGAAGAAGCTGCATCAACTAATGAGCAAAACAACGAACTAGCATCAAAATGGCAGGATCAAATTCACACATAACAATATTAATCTTAAATGTAAATGGGCTAAATGCCCCAATCAAAAGACACAGACTGGCAAATTGGATAAAAAGTCAAAACCCATCACTGTGCTGTATCCAGGAAACCCATCTCACATGCAAGGACACACATAGCCCCAAAATAAAGGGATGGAGGAAGATTTACCAAGCAAATGGAGAGCAAAAAAAGCAGGAGTTGCAATCCTAGTCTCTGATAAAATAGATTTTAAACCAATAAAGATGAACAAAGACAAAGAAGGACATTACATAATGATAAAAGGATCAATGCAACAAGAAGAGCTAACCATCCTAAATATATACACACCCAAAATAGGAGCACCCAAATAGATAAAGCAAGTTCTTAATGACCTACAAAGAGACTTAGACTCCCACACAATAATAGTGGGGGACTTTAACACTCCACTGTCAATATTAGACAGATTAAGGAGACAAAAAATTAACAAGCATATCCAGGACTTGAACTCAGATCTGGACCAAGCAAACCTAATAGGCCTCTGCAGAACTCTCCACCCCAAATCCACAGACTATACATTCTTTTCAGCACCACATCACACCTACTCTAAAATTGACCACATAATTAGAAGTAAATCACTCCTCAGCAAATGCAAAAGAATAGAAATATAACAGTCTCTCAGACTACAGTGCAATCAAATTAGAACTCAGGATTAAGAAACTAACTCAGAACTGCACAACGTCATGGAAACTGAACAACTGGCTCTTGAGTGTTGACTGGATAAACAGTGAAATGAAGGCAGAAATAAAGATGTTCTTCAAAACCAACGAGAATGAAGACACAATGTACCAGAATCTCTGGGACACATTTAAAGCAACGTCTAGAGGAAAATTTATAGCAAATAATGCCCACATTAAAAGCAAGGAAAGATCTAAAATCAACACCCTATCATCATAATTGAAAGAGCTAGAGGAGCAAGATCAAAAAAACTCAAAAGCTAACAGAAGAGAAGAAATAAATAAGATCAGAGCACAACTGAAGGAGATAGGGACATAAAAAACGCTTCAAAAAATCAATAAATCCAGGAGCTGGCTTTTTGAAAATATCAACAAAATAGACAAACCGCTTGCCAGATTACTAAAAAAGAAAAGAGATAAGAATCAAACAGATGCAGTAAAAAACGATAAAGGGGATATCATCACAGATTCTACAGAAATATAAACCATCATCAGAGATTATTACAAACAACTCTATGCACATAAACTAGTAAACCTGGAAGAAATGGATAAATTCCTGGATACTTTCACCCTCCCAGGCCTAAACCAGGAAGAAGTCCAAACCCTGAATAGATCAATAACAAGGGCTGAAGTTGAGGCAGAAATTAATAGCCTACCAACCAAAAAGCCCAGGACCAGATGGCTTCACAGCCGAATTCTACCAGACATACAAAGAGGAGCTGGTACCACTCCTTCTTAAACTATTCCAAACAATCCAAAAAGAGGGAATCCTTCTCAGATCGTTTTATGAGACCAACATCATCCTGATACCAAAACCTGGCAAAGACTCAACAAAAAGAGAAAACTTCAAGCCAATATCCATGTTGAACATAGATGCAAAAATCTTCAATAAAATATTGGCAAACTGATTCCAACAGCACATCAAAAAGCTTATCCATCACGATCAAATTGTGAACTGCCATTCACAATTGCTACAAAGAGAATAAAATACCTAGGAATACAACTAACAAAGGATGTACAGGACTTCTTCAAGGAAAATTACAAACCACTGCTCAAGGAAATAAGAGAGGACACAAACAGATGGAAAGACATTTCATGCTCATGGTTAGGGAGAATCAATATTGTGAAAATAGCCATACTGCCCAAAGTAATTTATAGATTCAATGCTATCCCCATCAAGTTACCTATGACCCTCTTCACAGAACTGGAAAAAACCACCTTAAACTTTGTATGGAACCAAAAGAGAGCTCACATAGCCAAGACAATCCTAAGTAAAAAGAACAAAGCTGGAGACATCATGCTACCTGACTTCAAATTATACTACAAGGCTACAGTAATCAAGACAGCATGGTACTGGTACCAAAACAGAGATATAGACCAATGGAACAGAACAGAGTCCTCGGAGGCCATGCCACACATCTATAACCGTCTGATCTTTGACAAATGTGACAAAAACAAGCAATGGGAAAAGGATTCCCTGTTTAATAAATGGTGTTGGGAAAAGTGGCTAGCCATGTGCAGAAAGCAGAAACTGGACCCCTTCCTGACACCTTACACTAAACTCCAGATGGATTAAAGACTTAAACATAAGACCTAAAACCATAAAAACCCTAGTAGAAAACCTAGGCAAAACCATTCAGGACATAGGCATAGACAAGGACTTCATGACTAAAACAACAAAAGCAATGACAACAAAAGCCAAAATAGCCAAATGTGATCTAATTAAACTCTAAAGCTTCTGCACAGCAAAAGAAATAGTCATTAAAGTGAACTAGCAATGAACAGAATGGGAAACAATTTTTGCAATCTACCCATCTGACAAAGGCTAATATTCAGAACCTACAAAGAACTAAAACAGGTTTACAAGAAAAAAACAAACCCATTCAAAAGCGGGTGAAGGGTATGAACAGACACTTTTCTTTTTCTTTTTTTTTTTTTTTAATTTTTTTTTT